>JAUYWH010000008.1:16260893-16318955 GCA_034779795.1 Ctenopoma multispine | reverse complement strand
AGATAGATAGATAGATAGATAGATAGATAGATAGATAGATAGATAGATAGATAGATAGATAGATAGATAGATACAGTGTATCTATCTATAGATAGATAGATAGATAGATAGATACAGTGTATCTATCTATAGATAGATAGATAGATAGATAGATACACACACACACACACACACACACACACACACACACACACACACAAACAAACTAACCCCAGAGTTCAGTTTTATTAGTTTGACTGACTTTTCAGAATGCTTTGCTAATCATTATCTGAGGCTTCCCCCTGGTTGTTGCTAATTGGTGCTGCAGTTCATTATTTAAGTCTCTCATGGCTGCTTAGATACTGGGTTGCTACATACACTATTATAAAAGAGTAAAAGTCATCAAATCATCCATGCCATGTGTGTGTACGTATTCTTTTAGCTTATCCCACATGGGAGTCACCATTTATTTGGCACATGTTTTACACCAAATGCCCTTCCTGATGTAACCCATGAAAGTGTCTTTGACAGATGGCCAGTAGGAGACACGTCACAAACTGCTGACCCTAGAGTGAAAGGGCAATCACGCCACCAACTGATCCACAGCGACTCCCTCATGCATGCCATGTGTAAGTCAATAAAACATAAAATTCCACAATTATTTTCAACAGCCTTTACTGTTATTTCTTAATGATTAACGCTACACAGAGAACACTGAAGTAAACGCCAAAATCCATGTCAAGTTTTAAATGTTGGTGCTGAAATTGTATCTAAAGTTACCAAATGTGCCTAATTCTGAATGAACGTGTGATGTATGAATAGTCGATGCTTTTCGATGCCAAATCAACAGCTGGGCCTCATTTATCATTCTACAGCTGTGTTCATTTTGCTGCCGTGAATCAGATGTGGCAAATATCTGATTAAGTCACATTAGATTTGATGCTCTTTATGGGCTGTTAGATCGAGGCCAGTATATTGTAGCATTTCATTGCCACTAGTCACACATAGTTTGTACTGCTCGGTCATGAGGCTACAGTAATACACCCACCCATCCTCAATATTATCCCATTTGAGCTTTTACTAGCCAACATAAAACTGGAGAACCCAGGTGATTATGGTGAATTATGATGTTAGTGATGCTAAACATTGGGACTTGCCCACAAAAACATCAGCCATTTACAGAGCAATAAATAAGGGAGATCCCTCAGGTGGTGGGATTACACCAAGCATGTCTGAAACAACCTTTATTCAGTCCTGGCTGTTTACTCAGAACATCTATCAGCTATCTAAGGGACATCTAGAATTAGCTTTCAATCTCAGACTGACTGCAATGACCTTATTTGAATGCATTATTCTGTGCCTAACTCCCACAGATGATACATTAAATGCTATGATCAGCACGTAATAACCTTATGCCACTGGCAAAAATTCACTCAAGCAACAGAGACTGTATGCCTCTGATAAAAAGCATACAAAAAGAAAGACAATTAGGACGCGAAAAAGAAATTACCAGCCTCATTGATGGGCCTGAATAGAATCCCAGAGGAGGAAGAGGTAAAATGTAACGCTTCAACAAAAGGACATTAACACAGATCCCTTCATTACTTTGAGTATAATGACCCACCACCTCCCCTGCCCACAGTCATCCACAGCACCAAGGCAGAAATTTCAGTGGTTTCGTAAATTATACTCTTCAAATAGGTCACTGCCCCAGCCAGACATTGTCATTGTGTAATGTTGTTAAGTCATTCTTTAGACTCTTCCACTTACTTAGTTAGAATGTAAGTGTTTGCAGATTGTGTACACATATCACTAAATTAAAATTTCTTGTACCACAGAAAGTTGTTCGCTGATAGAAATGAGTTGTTACTGTATATATGCAGTAAGTGTGAAGTGTAATGTAGCTAACAGGACTGGTTTTAGTTTGCTATTACATTAACCCTAATAATTAAATATTAAAAAAAGAAAATTAAATATGGTCCCACATACAACTATGAATAATACTAACTTCTAAACAACGTATCTAGAAGTGAAGTTGCTTCAAGTGAGTTGCTCTTGCCACAAATGTCACTAATATACTTAAATTAGTCAAAGTCAAACACTAGTTACAAATTAGTACTTTCTTTAAGTGTCACATCTTCATTCTTTAATAAAGGACTGGAATCCAAGTATAAGTCCATAATTAGATTTTGGCTGCCTTTGCCCTTCAATATTGAAACAACACAGAGTTTACTTTCTGCAAACACACTGACTACCATATTGATCACCTTGAAGGCAAATATTTGAGACATGAAGCACAGTTTCTCATTATAGAGCTCGGCTCATTGAGTGTAATTACCGTGGACACTTGAAAAGTTATGCAGCAATTAAGCCAAGTCGCATAATGTGAGCTCGATTATCCCAGTCCAGATCCCAGATAGGTATCCATGTAGAAATACAGTGAATGTGATTACACTGCTCTATCTGTTCTTAACATTGGTCATGTTTAGATCAAGCCCTGTCAGTGAGTAATTAATGAACGAGTGAGTTCAACGAGCAGAGGTGAGCACTTCAAACATGGTCATGTCTTCACATACTAATGATGTACGAGATCATTTCAATAATAAAGAATTGAATGTTCTTAAATCATGCTCCAGTTACAGAGGAGGAGATTTAAAATTTGAATGGAAAGCTATGACAGGATGGTATTCAAGCCAATCAAATATTTGATCTGGTTGGATGAATATTTGATTAGTAGAAGTGAGTGATGTGTGGGTGGAAAGGCAGATAGGATTATTCACTTATTGTTTCACTTGTAACAGTTTATTCACTGTCACTTAAGTCAAAGTACAAAGATGACACAAAGTATAAACTGTCACTGAGTTCATGATATATATAGTATATATCTAGTAAAAGGGAAAATAAAATAAGTTAATACACTTTTTAAGAATATCCAGCTTTTAAGAAGTGAACTAGTCCGATTTTACCTGAAGATCATTTCAAAGCTGGGTCTTGTCTTTTGTCAGCCAGAAAATCATGCAGGAGTGTGTCTGTGTCATAAGCTTCTCCTACTAACCTCTTTCTCTCTTGCAGAGTCAGCTAAAGCTCAAAATCTCCAGTGATAACCTGTTATAGACTCCACCAAAGTGGTGCAGAGCTCCCTGCACATCGGTCGGTTGATGATGCTTAGAAACTGTAGTGACACTCAAGAAAGGGATTATTTGGTCCTTGGGGACATGCTTGTTGTTCTTATATGGAGTTAGTTTATGTGTACAACATCATGTGTAGTCACGGTTCAAAATTTGAATTCAGTTTTTGCACTCCTGCGTGTCTGTCCAGAGAAAGTTCAAATGCTTCCCTAATAAACTACTCAGAGACTGGGATCATCTTTATTTTAGGCTTGACTCTAATGATGGGGGAAGGATGTGGAATGAGTGATAGAGAGAAAGCAAGGTAGAGAACTGGAGTGCCCTCGTGGTCCCAGGCACAGATGGACAAGATGAGAGGGGAACACAAGCACAGCTGAGGCCTTGCAGCGTAGAGTATTATAAGACCAGGAATCAGTGAGCCCTGGCTCTACACTGATGACACTGGCTTTACTGCTACTCAGTCATTCACCGCTCTTGCCAGAAACCCCGGGGACGTGACTCGCCGAGCACAGTTGCATCAAGATTAAAGGCACTTTTCCCATCTAAGATCAAAAGTATGCTAGCCTATGCCAAAAGTGTCTCAAGTGAAGTTATGATGGTACGATTTCGTTAGTACACAAATGCCCCAAGCCATTAGCAACAGGGAAACTCAACTCAACTCAAAGCATCTCAAAATGATGTGCATGTTCCAATTAAGCTGAGTTTATTAAGTATGTCTCCCATCTGTTTGGGCAGAAATCTTTCAGCAGGGTTTTGGAGGATAATACCCAAAGTTTGAAACAAACTTTTAGCTATCAACTTTGACATTTTGTTGCTACAAATTAAATAATGATCAGAGCTATAGACTACAGTTTACTGCAGATGACTGCCATCTTTATTAGATTCCTTAATGCTTATGCATGGAAATAATTTTTGAAAGTCCCCCAGATAGGGACAATAAATTCAAACATTTAATGGGAAACAGAAAAATACAAGTATCAAAATATGAACTCTTGTTCACTCAACTCTGCTTATTCAACATGTTCTTATCCCATGGTGTCACATAACGACGCTTCACAGTATCAACAATACAGACGCTACAGGTACCTCTTGGCATCACTATTTGATGGGAATCACAACAGCTGCTGTCAAAACATCATAGTTTGACTGACTTTATGTCCAAAGACGATTGGGTTAAGGTTAGGTTAAGTTAAAGATTAAACAAGTACTTCCTATAACGGTCTTGTTACAACACACAATGTCTCATACGATGAATTGACATCCCAATGCGTTTTATAATCATCCACCCTACCTGGCGTCTTCAGCTTGTTTATTATATGCTGTTTTAAATGAGTTTATTCACCAAGTGCTTGAAATGGAAAATTGAAAACTTGTCAAAAGTTATTTCTCTTGGTTCACAGTCCCTGTGAGATGAAGCATAAAGCATACTCTGCCTGAACTCTTCAGAGTACAGAAAGAGTAGTAATCTTCCACTGGTGCTTCAACGTGGAGGAAAAGAAAGCACAATAGCATCATCCACTTCTAATCCAGTTTATGAAGGAGGCAGAATGAGAAAAGAAATGAACACTTTGCACCAACCTTAGCCTCAACAATTGCAGGAAGAAGAAAAAGAAGCTCGGAAGCAACTCGACAACAGAGAAATTCCTTCCTGTGGGCGTTTATATTAGCATTTGGATGCAATGCTAATGATACATAAATTAGACAGTCTACAGAGGTAGACTATACACAACAGAATCTGACATTATTAATTCACATTATTTGAACATGCAGTGCTATGGAATATTTCCAGGCCCCCAATCGACCACCAGACCTAAATCAGGAATGTGAATTGCTAGAAAGAGTTGTTCAAAACTGTAATGCTTCCCACCTTTACCTCATCAGCTACCTTTCCTCTCACATAGGGACCTTTCAGGTAGGAAACACTGAACAAAGTAACAGACAAGAGCTGGTTTCCAAGGTAACAGTGAACAGGCCCCTTTGGATCGAATGGCTAATTTTCACACCTGTACCCTCACCAAGACTGCAGAGCTATGTATATTTCAACATGCTTTCTGGCTGCTTGCTCTGAGCGATCTCCAGCTATAGAGGTGACCCCCTGCAAAAAGGTTTAAATACCAGAGCAACACTGTGCCACCTCATTAGTAGTATCACAGTGATATAGATGCTGCCTTTTTCTTTCTCTGGCACAGTCATCGCTGCCATCTCGCTGTGTGTTATGTCATCCTGTTCTTGTTCTTCCTTCCCCTTTCTCACTATAATCCTCAGTGTGGCTGTTTGTGTGTCCCTCATCTCCTCCCTTTTCCTCTTTCTCGCTATCTCCCATTGCGATCTCTGATTCAAACTCTCCTCAGGTGGCTCTTTTCATCCCTGTCAGTATGTCACTTGATCAAGCCTGAGTATCCACCTTTCAATGTATAATTGCTACACTGTTCTGCAGAAAGAGGGGAGTTAACTGGTACCAGCTGTTTTAAAGTCGTCCAACTTTATTATCATTTAATATTATTCAGAATATATACTCAGGTATTATTTTTAAGATTTTAACACAAGCAGAGTTAGAATTTTTTGTCACCAAGTGTATGGATGCAGTTTGATCAGATTTGAGTGACAGCGGCCTGCATGGTAACATGAACAAACAAAGTGGTTGCTTGTTTACAGTATGTAGGAAGCCGTCATTTATGACAAAAAGTAAGTTTTAATGGTATTTAATTTAGAAAGTTTTAGAGGCTAAACTTTTAAACATTCTAAAATGAACTTTTTTGGAAAGTTTTTGTTTAATTTTCTTGAGGTTCAGCCCCTGTCATCCTGGGCCAGTAGACAAACAGTCTGAAGGCATTGCAGACATTGTAATTTGTGTGCATCCTAATCACTGCTGCCCCGAGCTGTTTGCACAGTTTCCCAGCAAGCCCTGTGAAGGTCAGCATGGCATCACAGCAGATGTTAAAGACAGAGTCAATTGCGCAGATAATTGACAGTTCACACACACTACTTCTTTTTCCCCCCAACCTGTAGCTTTCTCTCTCTCTCTCTCTCTCTCTCTCTCTCTCTCTCTCTCTCTCTCTCTCTCTCTTACACTCACACACACACACACACACACACACACACACACACACACACACTGCATGTATGCACCACATGCCTGTCTTGGCACAGAAGACCCAGCTGCTTCAGGACACACTGCATACAACGTGTATGATAAAAATTGTGTGGGCTTGTGAGTGCTATGTTTCCCATATTGTTCACTTTTATCACACTGACAATTTGCACATCAGCAAGGTTATTTTGTTCAGGCAAATTAAATGTTTTTTCTGCAACAGAAAGTGTTTAAAGGTCCTTTTCATTTCTCTGGAAACAAGCTTTTAACAGTGTGATGCATATATGTTATCTTGTTGGCTGTGGCAGCATTGTTGAGATGCTGTAAATTGACTTTTATCACCCTGAATATTGAGAATCTGTCTAAGTGATGTAACAGCCAGATAAATCATGCTACCACGAACCGAAACATCTGAGGTTGTTGAAAATTAAAGAGTGCATTGAATGTGCTCTTCAGGACAAGACTGCCACCACTTTAATGCTTACAGGTTGTACGGCACTCTGCTAAGAGTTCAGACCACTTCTGCCATTTCTCTGTCCTGATCAACACCAAGGGGATGCAAAATTAGCCATTACACGTGGCTAGAGGTGTACTAATCAAGGATATCTTAGAATTTGATATAAAGTCCTCAGGTCAAAAGTAATCTCCCATGCTATTTTTTTATATTAAGACAGGCTAATTTAGATTAAGAAAATAAAGACCACATTAAGACCACAGAGACCAAAGTCACAGATGGAAAATTAGCACAGACATAATGATGAAACTTCAGTTTAATTAAATCTAGCATAATCTTTGTATTCTACATGTGCTCTGCATCAAAAAAAGACACTCTCTTGCCTTGCTCTTTGTTAAATTTAAACCCCAAATCTGTTTGTACGGAGATACAATCTGTTATTCATTAACGGCTTTGTTGACTTTGCAAACCTTTTCAGCGCTTTTTTTTTTTTCCTGCAAGTTTGGTTGCGGAAAAACATATTTTTGAAAGGCAACACTATTGCTATGCTTTTTACTGGTTTGGGTTTTTATAGATGTATGCAAGCCTCAACGCTACTGTAGGCAATTCAAGTAAATTGTCTATGGTTTTCTACATTCACAAAAACCTTTTTGCAAGCTTGTTGTACATTCGGTAGGCAGTCTGTAGACGCATTACAAGCAGTTGCTTGCTCTGAAAGGTTTTGACTAACTGATGAATTGTACAATCAACTGGCTTTTATGTTAAACACCTTTTCAACCACTGGGAGATTACTATTCTTCTTTATGACCCTTCATTTATTCATTCAATCAGATTTGACCTGAAAGTCACTGAGTGTGACAAAGGTCTGTTTTAAACATTTTGTGAAATGTATGTGTTTAGTTAAAATAGTCACTATTTAAAAAGGTTTTTTTTTTCATAGCTAAAATGCCTCACATTAAAAGGTTCTTTCTGTATAGTTTGCATGCTGGTTTATGGAAGGAGAACCTTGAAGCACTTTCTAGGCCTCAGGAATGACTGTAGTTAGTCTTACACTGCACAGAGCCAATACTAAAGAAACACAGTGCGGCTTGTATGTCAGGCGGTACATTAGAATTCAGAAGAATGTATAAGAACCTCACTGCAGACACGTACAAGTAGCTCAGTGAGTTTACAGCTATAAGTCAATGCATGAATTAAACATATTTTCAGGGGTTCTCTTTTAACAACACTTTTCCTCCCCTGTCTTTTCATGCGCCCCAGTATGAACACAGTCATCAATTTGAAATCACAATCATTAGAATATTGTAAAAACAACAAAAAACTACACACAGTACTTGTCCACAACACTTTTTGGTTCTTTTTCCTGCATGATTTCTTTATTTTTTTGTGTGAATGTATTGTCATTCTGTAAAGCCTGGTAATTTGTGATACCTCCACCTAATTTGTTCCACCTCTGCCTTCTATGACTTCAAAACAAAGCACAGCACGGCACTGCAAAATCAGATAATAATCAGATAACACACTGCCAAATGTTGACCTGGGTCTCACATCATGTATTTTCTCATGCTTTTATTAAGTTTTGCATCTCGTCTCTCTTATGTTGCCCTCTGCTCTACCCTCAGGTCCTACCCCTGCATGCTTTGTTGTTTTGGTGCCACTCTACTACGCCCTCACCAGCTGTTTTTACTCACCTGCTCAGCTCCTCCATAAAACCCCCTTCATCACTCCCGCCCTACTGCCAGATTGTCTTCTCCTCTAGACCGGTTCAGATCTCCTTGTCTGGTTTCCAATCTGATCCATGCTGCTCTTCTACTTACTCCTGCAACCTGCTCATAATTTTGCCAGGACTGTTTTTGTGGACTGCTCTTTTGATTCCTGTGGACCTTTTTGAATATTTTCTGCATCAGTGTTTTTGTGTGAATCTCTGTAGTTCGTATTCCTTTGTTTAGTAAAGCCCTTAAAACTCGCTTCACACATTTTGCCTGTTGTTTGCATCTGGATCCTAAGCTTGTATATATGTGACACCGGGAGGTCTTGCTCAGAATAGCTTGCTTTTTTCTAATGTGCATTCTGCTTTCACATAGAAATTCACTAACAGATGTCACATAATGGCTGCTTTTAAAAAGCAGTGTTTGATAGTGGTGGAACTGCATACAATAAATCATTTGGGAAAGGTGTGCATATGATACTGGGTGCAGATCAGACATGGCTGTGTACCAGGTGTGTTTACTTATGCAGGGATTGTAATTGCAATGGATTTTGGAGACAGGGTAGAGAATACAGCAATCTAAGCAGGTGAATTGGCAGCTTTGCCATGCCTGTGCTGAGCTGACTGCTAAATAAGGTTTTCTGTTGTCCAGAGAAGAGCTGGGACCGACCATGGCAAGTGGATAGAGAGGGGGAGAGAGACGGAAAAATGGATACAGAGGAGGAGCAAGGGCAACGCAGAGAGGGAGAGAATGAGTGAGAAAGATAGAAAAACAGCAAGGTGGGGAGAGAGAGAGAGAGAGAGACAGAGGAAAGACAGAAGATGAGCACAGAGCAATGAGGACAATGGTGGGTAAGGGAGGGAGTGAGCGTGAGACGAGCACCTTGGAAAATCAAGCAGCCAGTCTATTCCCCAGAGAGGCAGTGAGGCTGGCTTTGGCTGACTGATCCAGTGCTGTGCTGCACTGTGTGAAAGGGACCAATAACAGGCTGAGTAATGGGATTGTGCCACTGCAGATTGTGTGTGAACAGGTTGGGTCCTTGGGTGTTCCCACATGTCAGGTTAGCACTGGCCTGAATAAAACCGAACTGAACAAGAGCCAAAGCAATATTAATATCTATAGGTTCATTGTTTTAGTTCTAAAGGATGAGGCTACAGATATGCTTTTACCTTTTCTTACTGTCAACAAATCTCATGAAAGCACCAAAAACAACAATGAACAAAACCCAGTAACAACAATCCCCTGTGAAGCTAAAGCCTCTGTGCCATAAAGCTCCAATATTGAAAAAAGCACCTTGTTCAGCTGGTATCATGTTCCTTCATTATGTTAAACATGAGCGGTTTAGTTGAAGTAAATTTAATTACAACTGAAAATAGACTATTGAGCACTATTTAGTGCTTCAACGGTGTATTTTCTAAAGTTACAGTGCCCAGTTGTCACAGAAAATGAAATAACAAAAAAAACTAAAAACAACGAGAACTAATATGTAATTTGTTGAAAATAGTCCAATGTTTTTCACAAATTGCATTTTAAAAGTGATGCTGTACTATTCATTTGTGGTGTCTTCATTGCCATTAATGACAAGCCAATGCCTGACTTCTGTTTTGTTGGTATTGTAAGGCAGCTGATAGCAAAGATTAGAATTCCACTTGCCACTATTTTGAAATAACCACTCTTCATTTTGTGTATCTCTAGTCAATGCCACATTTTACTATTTACCATAATCATTTCCACTCTACTGCCAGTTTATTAAATACACCCAACTAATAGTTAATAGTGTCTGATACAACAGCCCTGCACTAAACGCTGCGCTGATGAAGGTCATAATGTTCACTTTTAATTTTAGAGTAATGGTCTTTTTGAAGGGTGTAGTGTCTGGTTGAATTGTACCGCAGCCTACTGAGAGATGTTTCTAATATTTGCTCCATGCCATTAATGTAAATTGGGACAAATTAAATCTTAGAAACACCTCCCAGTCACCTCCAAAATGGTCATAAATTCAACCAAAACCTCGCTGAACATAACTTTGACAAAGCGGGATTTATTGCAAGTCTGTTGCACTAGACTGCACCGATTTTAGCTAAGTTGCCTAAAAACTTCCAACAGAGTTTATATTTTAGCAGTATATTTATTATTAGCCGTGTCAATAGTGCATGCGAATTATTTCCCCACTGGGACTGATCAACAGTTCTATCATGCCCCTGTTGTATGCTGATCTGTAGAATACTTAGATTTTTTCAGGTAAAAATGTGTTTTTTGTATGTTGTATTAAATGCCTCAGTGACCATGTTGTCACTGTGTTAACTGTGTGTGTGTGTGTGTGTCACAGACGTATATGTTTAGCACAGCATGATATAAGTGACTTTGCCATCTTTATCGTTTTCATGACTTCACAGCATCACAAAAAATCTCTGTGGTGTATCTTGCCAACCTTTAAGTTCATTTGTTTGCTGCACATAATGTAAAAATCTCCTACCTGGGCATTACACGGTTATTTAGAAGATAATAAAATCTCAGTTCTCTTATTATTATATATTATTTGTGTCTGTGAATGTTGGCCAGTCTTAAATGATAAGATCATCTTCTGAAGTGAATCAATGGGCTCCATATTGATGTGTGGCTTAGTTACTGTAGTCCACACAATGTCAGTCTAAATTAGAGCCTCCACTGCTCAACACCCCACCCCTGCTTTGAATCCCTCTTGCACCGCATCCTGCTGGTGCTTTAGCTCACATTTAGCACGTCCCATTGCATTAGTCTCACTCTGTCCCTCACCTTGTGGCTCAGCTCGAGCCGCAGCAGGCCAGCCATTTCCATTTCCTAGATGCTTCTTTGACATTTCTCCATCACGTCAGTCGCTCGCACTTGTGTGTGGGCATGGTGGAAACGCAGGAGTGTTTGTCAGAGTGCAGGAGTTAATTGTGCTGATGCGATTTAGCGCTGCATATAACTGTGATCAGTGAATTCATTTGGTAGTTAAAGGTGTTGCTAATGCTTGGCTCAAAGCACAGATGAAAATGACAGTGTACAAACAGCCTAACAAGATAAATATGTTGCCAAATGTAAAGCTGTGTGCCATTTCCACACCAACACAAAATGCATTCATGGGTCCACATGATGAATCAGATGCAATACAAAATAAGGATTTTTGAGAAATTTAAACACTTTTGCTTTAAGATTATTCAAATGAACTTCCCACTTACTGCACATGTTAAAAGGAGAAGATAATTCATTTGTGAGCAACCAAAGCCACGGTTTCTACTTGTATTTCTCTTTCATACTGCTAACAATCTAGCAATCCATGAGGAAACCATCTCTGGCTCTATCTGCAGGTACCTGCAGAGAGTACTCTCCTTCAGAACACCTCTATTTTCCTATAAAAATCCCTGCTTCTGACATTGCATTACTTTTGATTATCTAGTCACAAGTTCCACCTCTGACAGCACCGAGGGGGCTACAGATGATGGCCAAACGGCTTATTCATACCTTTTTATACATTGCTATCTTACCATGCCAAAGTACTGAGGGATGGAGATGAGCTACTGAAAAAGACAGTTTAAATGTCTGAGACTGCCTCAAACCAGATTTCAACTTGACCTCCAACTTATTGTTTGGTGTAAATGTGTTTTTATTCCCTCCTGTTTATTTTTTGTTCTTTTTTTCTTAATGTCAGAGTCATTAGTACAGCTGAAAGGGTGCTTTCTCTGTGCTTAACATTTAATTCTGCCAAAGTGTAGCTTGTGCATGAAAAAGTGGAATTGCTGTGCCAGATGAGATTTAACTGAGAATTTGCTGAATAGAGAAGAAAGAAAAACACATTAAGTTAAAGTCGACGCTCCTTGTGAATTACTGTAAAGAACCCATTAAATTGGACCTTGCTGGAAAACAGTTACTTCCTGGGAAACATCTTCTCTTCAGCGGAGATTTCATGTCCTCGTAAGCCTGACTAAACAATCAAAGCAAAATAGCTAGCACAGATTTTGCACAAGCGACTTTTTGCCCCTGTACTATTAAATCAGCCTGTCTTTTTTATTCACAGTGATAATTGAAGATAATTAGTTTGAAATCGACCATACTTTAACAGTAAAAACATCACAATAAAGAATAATGATTTCCTAGACTGGAGCTTTAATACAGCCGATAGATATGCTTTGGTTACATGGAAAAATGCTGCAGAGACTTCAAATGCACACACTAATAATATCCTTAACAGTGACTCAATAGCCAATTCATATTTTAAATAAAAACAGTGGTATCAAATGACCATATACAACATCAAAACTATCACTCTTATTGATGAACCTACAGACAATTGTCGCCTGGACTTTATGTGGACATCATCCACATTGTAGTGGACTGCTACTGTATGACTGGAGTCAGTGGTAATTAGGCTGGTATGTGGACACATTTCATTATTCCCAGAGAAGGATGTGGCTAAGTCCTGTATTCCCCTGTAATCCTTCCACTGTGCTGCCCATTATGACTCATCCTCAATCCACTATACTGAAAGTCATCACTTTTCTCGAGCCACAGCGGACTAGATGAGCCAGGTGCCTCAGGCTTACTGACACCAGCCCTGTCTCTGGTGAGTGAAGTCACCTCAGAACAGAGCCGCATTTTCCTCCTCTCGCATCGAATAGGGCTGGAGGGAGCACCATTTAGTTCTCCTTGTTTAAAGATAAGATAAGGCTAACGACTGTAATAGCTCTTCAGGGAAATAGATACTCAGGATAATAGAGATCCACTGTTCCTATCAGTCTGGGTATATTGGACAGTGCAGAGGTTTTCAGCTGGGGGAAAAACTTTGTATTACAAGTCACACTAATGACTGCGGTATATGAGCTGCTATCCAGCTTAGTGAGGAAATATCACTCCCTACACCTTTTGATTTTTGTTCCTCACAATCATTAATCACTCTTTTCTCATTTAAGTTTTGCTCGTTCTTGGAAAAAAAAAGGTGATTTCAAAGTTAGATGATGAAACTTCAGAGTGATTTTGAGGGGGCGTGTGTGAGTTCTTGTTTTCTCTTCTTTTCCAGTCCAGAACTTCTGTGCTCTTTTTGTTCTTTTGCTTCATGAATCTTTCACAGAGAAAGAGGTTCATTCAGTGAAGGAGAGCTCAACAGTTTAGTGCAGAGATTCTCAGGGACACAAGTAAAAACCCAAGACAAAAGCAACATGCCCTCGGGAGATATTTTACTTTTTGAAAGGTAATTTAAAGCACTCGTTTCAGGTGACTTTTAAAAGAAGAGTACTGACTACCAATGCCCATTCAATTCAAAGACATCATAAGGCTCTTTGCGGGTCACGTTTCAGACTGTTTTTTATTTGCATTAAATAACCCTATTAGCATTATAACTCACATTCTGCTTGTTATGTTATTCTAAAGGGCAACATCCAGTCAGAATGATATTTTCCACACTAGCAGTATCTACAGTGAATATTGAGTGAAAGGACTATTATAACAATTTGAGTTTTCCTTCCGATTACAAAGTGCACAAATTTGAGTTTGATTGCAATAATTTTCTTTGTGTCACATCTGTAAACAGCAGCAAACTGTCATGGGATTGGACATTAGACAGAAATGAAATGAATTTCTATTAGGGCCTTTCAGAGACTGCATTTTTTTTTAATGTACTGTAAGTTGTGGGCAGGAGCAATTGTCCTCTCTGCCCACACCTTTTACTTTGGTTATTCAAAGCCTGTGCGGCCCCCTGAAGTTTTAGTGCACCACCAACCAATGTCAATTTTAGCACTAAGATAATTTGTTCTGGGTCTGTACCACGAAGGATTATTATTGTACACTGACTTTGACCTTTGAAAAGCTAATTATTAGAAAAATGTGGGTTTTTTTAAGTTTTGCATACATCATATGCCACAGCTGCAACATCTACCTACCTAACTGCATGTACAGCACACTGCGAACCAGCGTAGTAGTTTAAACCAAGACCTTCTGACGTTGTTTGACTGTTAATTTTAGAACATCTGTCTCTGTTCCCTTAGCTAGCTGTCTCGCTGTCTCACCATCATCTCGGGAGAATTGTTTTGTTATTCCTTGAATTCTGACTTGCTACCAGTCGACCTCGACATCTCAAAGCCTCCCTTCATCTTTTTATAGCTTCTTCTACTGTATCTCTGTGTCTAGATCTTTTTTGTTAGCTTTGCATGATGCTTATAAAGTAGGTTTTGTTCACTTTGAGAGGCCATTGAAAAGAAGTAGCCTTTCACAGTGTTGCACCAGAAGCAACAAGTGATATCATGGGACATATTTTGTGCGCCATTCTTCATCAATAGCTTTAGTATATCCACCCATCCATCATGATCTCATGAGGGCACTGTGAGATTTGTGTGTTCACTGCTTTCTCACCTTTGCTTCTGCACAAATTGGAATGCATCTCTCAACAGAAGCTTGGCCAAGTGAGAAGAACAGAAGTGCTGGAGCACCCTAACCTCCATTTTCATTTTTAAATTTTAAATTTAATTTTTGCATAATATAAAAGGTTAGAATTCTGATCTACCTAATAACGACATTTCTGTGGAAGTGCTAAGCATGTATGTGCATGTGTGACTGATTGTGCGCGTGTGTGTGTGCACGTGTCTGTGTTCCAAACAACAACAAATCTGGGTTACTGTTTTTCCAACTTGCATATTCAGGCTTCTCACTGTGGAGTAAATGTCAGCGCTCTGTGTTGCTCGCTATCTGGCATTTTGTATCTGCAATTAATGTTTTGGCATATGATTTCACAGTAAAATGTCTTAAATCATTGTTATGCCATGAAACTAATCCATGTATGTGTATGTAAATGTGACACACTCATCTTTCCTTTGTACATCAAAACTGTCAACTCTATTGAAGCAGGCCTATGTTTGGTTGCTCTCCCTTCTTCTTCATTTCAAATTGTCTTTGGCACTCTGCACAGTAGTATTGCACTATCAGGGCCACTGCAATTCAAGCTCAGACTGGGAAATAAGAGCATGAACTCAGAGTTGAACACATTGTCAGGACGAGTAGGCAAAAAGATAAGGGCCAAGGTATGGAAGTGTCATCCATGACTTGTAATTATGTATTGCTGTCTCTTTTCCTCTCCAAATCAATAAACCTGGCACCTCCTCGGTCCTTTCATTTTAGAAGGTTTTACCTTCAGACATTTCGGGAGCATCATTTTGCATCCTTCATGCTGAGCATATATTTTAGCTGTTTAATATTTTACCCATGTTAAAACATTACCATAAGTAGTTTGAGTCAAAGAATAATTTCCATAAACAAACAAAACTAACCATCATCTATCATTATTACTGTCATCCTCTACATGCTGCAGTAATTTCCGGTGTGAATGAATGCACACTGGCCTAAAACGGCAAGATATTTTCTACCACTCTGTCATCAATTAGGAATCGTGACTGATAACTCTGTCTTGTTGCTTATTATCAAGTTGCACTAGCTGTACAATTTACTTCACTGGCTTATAATCATTTCAAACAAAACTTTCTTTTGACTCTTTTTTCTTCTTGAAATCTCTACTCTGCTCTGTAACTGTAATTGTACTGCAACCTCAGGTATCTAAAAATAAAAATATCTAAAAATACTGCATTCTGAAAGCCACTATATCTTGTGGCATGCCTTACTTTGGCTAACTTGACTAGTTTGGTTGAATCTCATATGTGATAACTAACATGCCTTCGGAACATGTTTCACTAATGTGGAGCGATGTAGAAAAATGTCTTTTATTGCTTTATCATTATAATGATCTTTAATGCACAAGACGTCACTAAACCTGGGAGCACAATTCTCTGCATTCTCATACTGAACTCTAAAATGACAACACCACAACCCAGGGTGCACAGACATTTGTCCCATAAAATGCTTGATAACCGGCTTGGACTTATTGCATATTCACGAACAGTAATGGTGAATTTACTTGGCCCACAGGGGAGTGATGCTCCCTGTCTGTGTAATGCTTTGATCACCACAAGACACCAGCAGCACTGGGCATGTTCTCTACCTTATACTCACCCCATGCCACAAGAATATATTAACATATTTTTGCTATAAAAGAGCTGTCGCTTGTAATCACATGGTTTGAGGTTAACAGTGTCTTTAAATGAGTTTGTTTTTCTTTGGTTTCATGAAAATACTGGATGAAAGATTTGAGGGCTGGTATTGTTGGTCTCAGTACTGTAGTAGCTTACTGTCATCAGAGCAGCACACAGGAGCTTAGTGAATAATAAAGACTTTGTGCCATTTGGCAGACCTTTTGTTACTTTTCAGAAAACCTCTTGTAGCTGTACGGGGCTGTAATTTAAATGGGAAAGGTTGCAGTGTTTGTGTCGTTAACTCATACCCACTAACTTGACATCCATGAAGAGGGCACATGCATTGGTATTCTCAATAATTCACATATTGTAGCATAAATACATCCATCCCAATCTTATTTTATATTTATAAATATGTGAAATCTTCCTCTGAATGCACCACCTAGAGTAATGTCAAGTTTGATAGGCTTTGTTTTGAGTGTAGAGGTGTTAGGTCACACGCAATGACCAGGCATTAACTTATTATTCCTCAGGCTTTGTTTATATCAGGTCTGGACTTGTCTGAAAATTAAAAAATTGCGGCCACATTGTGGGCGCAGCACACAGCATTCAAGAGTTTCTAGAACTGAATTGCCAATTTGCATATGCAGGAGAAAAATCTGAAATTTGTCAACAGCATCAGTCATGAAATGTAGTCTTAAATGCCGCAGGGTATTGACCCGATTGCATTTTTATATATGCTTTAAAATGCTCGTTTGTTAGATTTCATAGGATTTCATCTTATTCACTCAAGTTATGCTTCTGTGCAGGCTTCAAATATATTAAATTATTACATATATTACATTTAACAATAGCATCTCTACCACTCAGTCAGAATAATTCAACGCTCAGATGCCCCAGTGTTTGCAAACCAACATTTTAACGTTTTAAGTGAAAGTAGTCAATAGTAAATTGGACATATTCTGGGTTTATTCAAATGATTTACATTTTGGTGACACTCCCCTCTGCTGCGAGACCATCGTACCCCCCCTGAGGAGACCACAGAAAATATTCATTGCTGCACAGCTCGCTGTGTCTGAGCTTGAGGACATTGCTGAATCATGCAATTATGTTTTGGATGACGAAAGTCGATAACTGCCTGATACTTGGAGGCGTGGAGAGATGGCGAAGGTCACACCTGTAATCATGTGGGAGCAACACAGTCCATTGCCACAATGATGAGACTCCACAGACAGCCAGGCAGCATTGAGATAGGAGCTGATTGCTCCTTATTGGAAGATGGAGTTGGGCTGTCATGAATGGTGCTGTCACACAGATGGAGATATGCACCAGTAGTCACACGTTTACTCAGGTCAGGGAGTGACAGCCTGTCAGCTTGTCTTGGTGGGTCAGATAGGAAAAAACATAAACAGGCAATAAAGTTCGAAGCCTAATTGCTACATATCTTCAGTGGTGTCCACAATCTGAGACCACATTGAAAATATAAATGAATGGTTATGGTTAAGGCCAAGGTAAGTCTTAGAAAACAAATGATGAGAACAAATGTGTGTGATTTCCAATGTGCATGTACAGTACCTTTTACTTATATTATGACAATAAAATTATATCTTATGAACTTTGAGGAAACTGAGAGATGAACTGGTCAACATTTAGAAAGGTAGGGCATCTCATTATTTGTGTTGCACCATCTATTTTTATTGTACCCTCCTGTATCTTTCAATTCTAAATTTTAAAATATTTTAAAGACAAGTATCACTGAACTCAGGAGTTCTAAGAAACATCTGAATTGCAATAACATCCTGTCATGTAGAGGGTAAATACCATAGCTTCAGTTGCATGTCAAAGTGTTGGAAATGAGTTGAATTAGGTTGAGAAGTAGCTACAGCTATTACTCGGTTAATATGCAATGAGGAGAAAACATGAAGAAGTATGAATCACCTTTAGAAAAACTTTATTACCTCCAGCTTAACGCTTGCTACATCCTAGCCCGCCTTACACATTTAATGAAGCACTTTTAACAACTCTTTGTATAACAGCAGGTTAATATATTAGTGTAATGTAATAGTGAGATGAGAATAATTGTTGCTGCTCTGGACTTGCTTTAACAACATGTCACGTGCACTTTACACATACACAAAGTCGTCAGAAATTCTCAGTGAGTTGTGTGTGAGCAGGTACTTGCTCTGCTGCAGTCTCTCTCATGCAGATGAGTCATTAGATGACACCCAGGTTTTTCAGAATACTTCCCTGTCTACTTCACTCCAATTATTCTTAACAAGTACTCACTCAGAGGTCATCGTGATGCCAAACCGCCCTCCCTACTCTTTGTCATTTCAAGAGCCTCTGCAGAGTGGTGGAACATCGTTTGCTCTTCTCCTTGCAACTTTGTCACACCTTTCTCCTCACATTTACATAGGCTGACCCTGATTAGATGAAAGCTCGCATTAATAACAACACGTCCGCGCTTCATTCCTTTATAAAGTTACCGGGTTTGCTACATTTATCACAGAGCTGTTAGATTCCAGTCTTCTAGACCCTAAAGCAGCACTTACAGCAGAGAGAAAAAGGGTGTTTGACTGCCAAATCGTCCAGTGTTTGGCTTATTCAGTTGGGCTGTGGAGCAGAGAGTACTGGAATCCAGAATCCTGCTACAATGTAAATTAGAGCCATTATAGCAAAGAAAAGACATTTGGCTGCATTATTCTAATTATACTGTCAGATGAGTTCCATAATGCTGTTTGTAAAATTGCGAATGATTTGTTTCTGCACATACAATTGAACAGTAGCCAGTATTATCAAGTCAGTAAAAAAAATACTGTTGTTTACCTTTTGTCTCAGGTTGCAGAGAGTGCAAAGCTTCATTAATTCAGAACTTCACTATATTTGTCTTAGTACAAATTTAGGTGCTATAAGAGAGAGGGGGACTCATCAGAAACTCGTTAGTTGAATGTGACTCTGTAATGGTGGACTGGCTCAGCTTATTAGCTTGTTAGTGTTTGTGCGTTTGTGTGTGTGTGTGTGCGTGTGTTGCAGTTTAAACATCAAAGCCCCCAGCTACTGCCATGCAGGTGACAAAAATTGCAGGCATGATGTGTTTTGTTATACTAGCTAACTCACTATGTGAGCACTGGCAGGGAAATGTAATAACGGATTGCCAGAAGCATGTTAGCTCTCATAATGAGCTCTCTCAAAATAACTGAGGCAGTTATTTCAGAAAAAGACTTGATTTGTTTATGCCTATTCAAATCAAAATGATTCATAAGTAAACTATAGCAGGTGTTAGATTAGCTCCCAACAACCTAATTGTTTTTTTCAATTATTGCACAGTTGTAGAAGCATGTTTGTCCGTTAATACCAGATAAAAACAATTGCTTAAATGTACATAAAGTGCAGTTAACTTGTTTGTCATTTCTCTTTATCAAAATTCAGTCATGTTTGTTCAGCAAACAAAGCTTTTATCCATTGTGTTGCTATGTTGAGCAAAAGGTATGCGACTTAACTCCCTGAGACTAACAAGCATATTTGAGGTGCTGTTGTCTCACTTGGAAGACGTCCTCTTTTGATCTGAGCAATAATCTGTCTCTCAGAGTCTGGAAGCTATTTACAGAGGAGATTTATTTCACAGATTCCCTGCGTACAATGAAGCATCTGCTCCTTCCAGCTCAGGTAGAGAAGGACTGTTTCAGACAGCGGCTCACTGAATGTGAGTGTGCTAGTTCCCCTCAAACACAAAGAGGAAAAATCTATTAATAGTCCACTGAGTGTCCTCTATATGCTGGTAGATGTGTGTAATGCTCACTTCAATGATTTGAAGTAGGAGGAAAATGTCCTTTTATGAGCCTATCTCTCCTACCTTCATGTCAGTGCTGCAGTATAAATACTACAGGAGCAAACTTTTGTCCATTTTCTATCAACAGTGGACACAGCCGTGTTTACGTCGGCTCTACTGTGACTACAAATAAAATAAAAGACCTATGAGAGGAATTTTCCATCGGATTTGTCTCTGCTTTTTATCTTCCAGGTCTAAAGTGAATTACAACAGCTCTGAGCTGGGACTTTCAGGCCTTGAGAGATTCCTAGGCAGGAACATTGGAGGTCAAGGTGTGAGAGCAATGCCATAAGCATGACGCGTGCTTGAGGCATTGCTCCCTTGAATTCTGCCAGTGCATATTCTCCCACAGGCTTGCTCTTGCTTCCTCAGCTGTCTATCGCTCTTTCTCTGCCTCTCTCTCTCTCATCTACAGTCCCTTTATGTCCATCTGTGTCTCATTAATGCACTTATTTCAACTTTTCCTTTACTTCTCCTTCTCCTCTTTTCCATACAGAGAAGACAGTGAGTCCACATATGACTCTCATAAAGCTAATTTGTTTCTAAGTGCTCTTGTATGCAGGCATGCAGGTATGAATCCTTTTGATTACTGACCATTTTAGCATATTTGCCACAGAAATACTCAGTCCAGAGCACAACTTGTTAAACCAGCTGTGTTTAGCATGGAACTTTGTTAGTAGCAAAAATCCTTAAAATATTATTAAACACCACAATAAATTTATTGTATTAAGTAAGTATAAAAATAACCTAGAAGTATACAAGTGATAAAATAAAAAATGAAAGTGAAAATGTCAACCAAAACTTATTTGTTGGAAAATAAAACATACAAATGACACATGCATGAATATGTCTGCTTAACAGTGAATGACTGGAAATATGTATTTGCTTACAGTTAGGCTTGTCTTTATGGTATCTTTACTGTGACTGTCTGCTAGGTATCAAATTAGCAAGCCAGAAAAAGTGCTGCTGCTGAACAAATTCCTGTATTCAGTGAGGATTACTGGGTACACAGACAGCACAGAATGAGCAAATCACAGCTCGTAGGTCTCTACCAAAGTTATTTTATTTTAGAAGTTTAATTTTAAATTTTTTTTATCACTGATGTTATGTCAGTCTTTAATGTATGCAGCATTTAAAATGCACAAATTTATCAGGTACACTCATTATTGCCAGAAATAGGCAATTTTCTAGTAATTTTTTCAGCCTTTCCTATAATATAACTTTGACTTCACTTTCAAACCAGTGAGCCATAAGGACTAAAATGTAATTTGAGTTTAATATGCAATATGTATTAAAAATATTAGTTCTAAAAGAAACTGAGGTTGAATTTATCTTCAGCTCAACCTATTCAAATTAAACAGAATTAAAAGTCTGCACTGTTCTCCGTGGTCAAATATTTATTTAAAAGTCACCAAAAATCTATATGAAGATGTTTCATGCCCACAGGCAGATGGTCCGCTTGGGTGAATTGAATGCATTACAGGTACTTGCAAGGACTGCAGGAAGTGTGTGCAAAAGTTTGAAAATGTACTGTACTGTACGTGCTGGTTGAGCAGCTCTAATCGGAATAAATGGGTCCACTGTGTTTGGATTCACCTTCTATGTCTTCCATTTATCATCCTTTGCTGTCATGAGTGTGGAGATTCAAATTACCCCCACAAATCTCACCCCCCTCCAGAACAGCAGTGTAATAGAAAACGTGATCCCTCACTGGTTTCCCACTTGGCAACAAAAGTTGTATTGAGTAGTGCTTTGGGATTTTTCTGATTATTATGCCCTCGACACCTCACAGTCCTAGAATTTATTTGGGAAAAAAACATATTCTGATATTTTCCTTACTTGGGTTAAAACATTCATTTATATTCAATTTATATGCTACAATTGCTACCTTTTAATTTTGAAGTTTTATTGCATTATATCAAGCCACAGCCTGCCTAATAACAGTACAATAAACTGCAGATTGTGCTGTGAATTATATGAGGTACTTGGCAGGAGGAAACCTCTGTGCTTGTGTGCCTTTGTAATGCTAATGAAAATGATGATAGCTCCAGAGCTACATGTGTGAAGAAAATACAGAGCGTTCCTATACACCAGGCAGGATGTTGGCATTAAAAATTGCATATGTATTATTGTGGCTGTATGACTCACATTTTCCAAAAATGTTACAGTAACCACAGTGAGTATATGCACACATTATTGCATAATGCAATAATGTGTGCATTTTTTGCATTTGATTTAAAGCAGGAAACACTAGATTAAACTGTCCAACCTCAGACTGTGATTCAGAGCAGTGCACAGCATTACTAAATGTAAATCTTGTGCTTTTGATATTTTGAATTTTAGGTAAACTCTTTCTCACACTGTATTTTCTGGAGATTTTGATAACAACAAAACAAAGCAGTACTAGCTTCTGGTCTTATCTCTTGAATAGAATTCACTTGTATTAGAAATAATGTAAATGATGTTATGGGGGATGCTTTTGCTGGTGAATGTTTGTGTGTAAGCCATCACACTGAACATTAATATTGTCTAAACTGGTTTATTAATGACAAGAAGAAGAAGAGTTTATCAAAGGTGCAGGTGTACATATGAACCTGAACAACATGTTAACTAGAATACGGCTGATGAATGTTGCTCTGTGCAAGTTAATGTAGCCACAGGAAGTGTTATGTGTTCAAGTTCACCTATTAAATATTCATGTACTTAACATGCTGCAAGAGAAAATAATGCTTCAAAGAGCAAATGCAATATTACACGAGGGTCCGAGTGGGAGTGTTCTCATCAGACCCTTATTATAATTTATATAATTCCTTTGTCACATCAACTTTGTACGTGTATTGTTTTTCAGTATTTCCATTATAATGCAAATAAAGAAAACACTATGAAAATGCTTGAATATAAAAAATTACACCGAGAGTCCTCACTGAAAACAACAATCAACAAACAAAAAACCTTCCACTAAACCCGACTTGGCCAAGGTCAGCATCTGAATGACATGATGAACACAATAAAGCAAAAAGTACAAGGTCAAACTGATAAAGTTGATTTGTTTGGTTTCCACTGGGTTACATATAAAACTGAGAGCTACTGTAGCAGGAGATAAGTAAGTTAAATTAGTAAAAAAAACATCTAGACCTACTGAGACATTTCATGCCAAAGGAAGCAGTAGTGGTGACTCTAATCATAAATCATCTTGTTTTGGCCCTACGTGTGCCACAGTGATATTAGCATTGTAATATTCACAAAGATTACACCACAGCTGCATGAGATCCACTTACGTACTTACTAAAAAACATTCCTGAGTTGGAGAGTAAATGAACACCAGGAACAAACAATATCATCTGTCTGTGAACATGAGAAAAAGAAGCTGACGCGGGAAAGGAGAGCTACTGAGTGTGTGGACGGCTGGCGAGAGATAAAGGAGACTGTCTTTGAATAGAGACAGAGGTTATGATCTTTCCCCCTACACAACCACCCGCTATTGTGCGCTCCATATTTTGTTCACACTAGATTGAACCATCATGCTCTAAAAACATGTGCGCCTGTAGGCACTGAGGAACGATAACACGACTGAGTTCAACCTGGTTAGAAGAGTGAGGGTTTTAATTTTCAGGCTGAGGACCAAATGTTTGACAGCTTTTAATCTTTGTTCTTTAAAATTCTAACCAGTCAAAGACAAAATGACATCAAAATTAATCCTTTCTGGTAAGGAGCCAGTAGCAGTTAAACATCTTGATGGTAAAGCTTTCTTCATCTATGATTTCCTTCCTGTCGCTGCATTCATGAAAACACGTTATGCTGCTAATATTATTAACGGCTGCCTGTGTAATACAGGTAAAGGGGACTGTCAGTGCAATTCACTTACACATGCCATCATACAGTTCTACTTATTTAATAACCTCAAACTGTCACATTCAACAAGAGCTGTGCTGGTAGAGCCATGTATACATTTCCCACTCCCCCCTATTATCAAATTCCCTCCTTCACATCAGTCAGGATATACATAGAAAGCAGCAGATGATTTAGAACTACAGCATAGGAAATTACCTGCGCTCAGGAATAAAATTCTTCCATTTCTGTCCACCTATTTAAGACAAAGCTGACTTAATTACTTCGGGAACTGAAAGGCATTCAATTGTCTCCTGCATCCATGTTCATACCACATTCTGCTCTAAGCCATTACATCCAGTGTCTATCCCAGTGATTATTATGTAGTAGATACTAATAGAATAATGGTGGAAGAACAAGGTAGTTCACAGGTAATTAGGAAGCAGGGGGTCATCTTTTTTGCCCAGAAGACGATACAGTCGGAATTACCTGTTTCACAGACAGAAGAGGCAAGAGGAAAGAAAGAGTAGAAAGAGAGAATATAACATAATTGCAGGGGAAGAAAGGAAGAAAGAGAGAGAGAGAAACAGAGAGACTCGAAAGCTGGAGTAGGATGGAGACTGGAAAGAATGAGAAAGGCGACAAGAGAGAGGAAAGAGAAAAATGAGACTTGTTTCATTTTGAAATGATGGAATGTGTTCCCGCCCCAGAGCTCTGTTCAATAAGCTTCCTTCTGTAGACAAGCACTGGAGGAGAAGAAAGGAAAAGAGGAAGAAAGAGAGAGAAAAATGGCCATACACGTCTGTGTGTGTGTGTGTGTGTGTGTGTGTGTGTGTGTGTGTGTGTGTGTGTGTGTGTGTATGCGTACGTGCATGTGTGCATCCAACCTATAATTCCATAAAGAGCATTAGTACGCCTACTCTGCTGCCTTCAATGTTGCTCACTCATTCCACTGCATGGCTGATTATGATCAAAGAAAGAGTAACAGATGGATCTTTTCAGTCATACATCTATAAAACCTTATATTCCGATGATGTTCTGTTATTCAAGCCAAGTGTTTCTATTTTTGTTCTTAAGCAATTAATATACAACTATCTTTTACTTTTAAAATTTTCATGTGCCATCCGGGAGATATTCGTGCTAACTTTAAAGATACAGGTTTTCAAAAGGTTTTGTTTATTTTCATCCCACGTATCATCAATTTTTAAAGTATGTCACAAAAGCAGTGGAAAGGATTTAAATAATGTACAAAATCCATCTTCAGTAAACAGCTGTTTAAAAAACTTTTACAATAATTAATGAGTCACCAAAATCACAAAGCCAGTTAACCGTGGTGGCATTTATCCAAATAGTTTTGGTTTTATGTCCCAAGGTCTTGACATATCTTTCTGCCTCCACTCCAAAACAACAAAGATGAACTGAATGTCATTCGTGGTGAATTGCATTGTATCGTTTCTTTTTAGTATAAAATGGTGAAGTATGTTATAAATTATAAAATTAAATACTATAGTTATAGGTGTAGAAATGGGTCGCAGCTAATGACTTGAGGTTAGGTGGTGTCATCCTGGGAAATACTGTCTGTGACATAAACCACTAAAGTACATAAACTAGCTAAAGATGTATCTCATTGCACTTTTACTCCTTGTACTGGCAAGTGTATACACGGTAGGTACTTTTACACTGTTCACAGAAAAGTAAGTAGTAAGTAAGAGACAGACCCTGATTAACTCTGGAGATCCCAGAGATTTCAGGCTGCTGATTTTAAATTATGTATTGTAACATTTAAGTAATCAGAAATGTGCTATAAATGGCAGTCCCTGCTGCTGGATCTGGCACCACTTATGTCTTGCCTGTCTTTAACCCTTCGCTTACGTTTGACAATCTGGGCCTTTATACCTACATCTGACTACACAACTTGCTGCCTTGGCTCAGTACCTACTTCTCTCTTTAAATCTTGTTCACCCATCTTGTCTCAGTTCATCTCCACATGCATCAACAAATCTTTGACAGACAGCAGAGTCGCCCACTGCCTTTTAAATAGCAGCTGTAAGTTCAATCCATGGGAAACCTATCCTCAATCAAGGTTTTCGCTCAGGCTACACAAACCTAGCCCCATCTCGCTGTTACCCACCAGCATGCTACAACATGCTGCCAGAGTAACAGATGTCCAGAAATGAACTTAAAACATTTTAGTGGCTGCAAGTTCATAGCACATAAATTTTGTCGAATAAAGCTTTTTCACCACTGACTAATGGTAGATAGCCTCGCTTTGAGTTCATTTTTATGACAGACCACAATATTCTCCAATATGCAAAGTGATAATTAGTTGATATTAGAATTAACATGTATATGCAAACAACAGCAGAGAAAGATGAAAGATTAGAAATGTTACTGTGTAATTGTCACAACTTGTAAGATAAGGGATTTGAAGCTTCCATCAGATGAAAATTAGAAACACAGAAATGCCCACCATAGTTTTCTGCTTACATGCACACGCTTTTTCTACATACAGACTAGACTGTACATACATACACATTATTTGCTTAGCTTTGATGTGTCAAACATCATTGTGGAAAGATATGTATCTTAATGTATGTTATGTTTTATATTGGATACTTATAAAATAGTTTCATTATTATTCAATATTCAATAACATTTGACTCAGACAGTCATGATTCATTTTTTCATTTCGTGACATTTCTGAATATCTTTTTTGTAGGATTTGTTTGGGGGTGGTTCAGTTTCTTTGTTCAGCAATATTTATTCACAGAGATAGCACAACAAAGAAGACATTCAAAAGTAAGTAAAAAGGAATATAGGTATTGAAAATATTCAGGTGGAAGCAAACACTCAAAAGAAAGAAACAAAACTAGATAAAGACATGAAGCACAATAACAACAACAGTAAGCAAAACACAATAAATACAAGAAGGCAAAAGACAAGAGGATGCACAAAATAGACACTACTTTTTCTTTTGAGATAATCTTTGAGGAAGCACCATAGAAGCAATAAGCACAAAAACAAGGCACCCTACAGTGATCATAAACAGGAGATACGCTTAATTAGGATAACAGTGGGTTGTGTGGATGGGAAAAACAGAGCCACTTAATTGCTAATATTCCTATGGATTCTTCTAGTTTAAGAGATAGTTACTACACAGCTTAAACTATCAAATTATGTGACACCTATGCTGTGTGTCAGACATAAATAACTCCCCCTCAGTTTCTTCTTAGATACATTACATACATAACTCTTCTCTGATACGCATGGTATTTTATTTCCAGTAGGGCTATTTTATATAAACCTACTTTCCAAAAAATGTGCAGATTTGTTCCAGTAATTGAAAGCAATTCCTATCTATACCTGAGGGACTGAGGGTATAGTGCACAGCGCCACGCCTCGTTGACACTGTCACCAAGCACCAACCTTCCTTCTCTTCAGTGCCACTGGAAAGTTTCCACTCTTTACTCTTTGACACAGACAAAGATTATATCCAAACCAAATATCAGACAGTTCCATACAGGTATTTATTCATCAAACACAACAAGTCTAATTGGTCTGTTAAAGGGCAATCACAGTGGGAGTGTGGAGTTCAGGCCCTGATTGCTGCAATTTGGTAATTAGGCAAAAGGAAAAATGAAAATGCACACAATTCAGAGCCCCCAGTTAAATTGCATTAAAATGGTATTCAATCACAGTCCGCAATCAATGTTCACTCTGTTTCCATACAACCCAAAACAATCCCAGCTATGTGTCTGCTATTCTATTGATCGATTATGATTGTGACTCTGTGCAGTGAAATTAATCTTATATTCAGAAGGACCTTTAAGAAAAGGACTTTTAAAAAAAATATTTGTGTACATCAGAGGGAAGATGTGTTTTAAGGCATGTCTACCAGTGCAACCTGAGATCCTCCTTCTCTCAATTAAATCCTCTCTCCTCTACTAACCCTAATTGATCTCTCAAAATATCCCCTCTGTCTCTCTGTCTGGCACATATTCACATATTTCTTTTCCAACCATTTCAAGCAACAGTATCATTTTATGACCACAAAGGTAGTTTAACAACCAAAAACATCTGACCTTTGCACTCCTTAAGTTTTTATGGGGTATGGGAATTGAGAATTTTTACATGTGTTTTACAGTAAATCACCATGGGTAAAAAAAATAACCTCAATACTGTAAATATGAAAAATGCAAATGTAAGACTTTGAATCTAAAATAATGTCTTTGAATAAAAATTTTCTGTGTAATAACCACATTTACAGTACACAAACAGGTGTTTATCTTCAAACCCATATGGAGAGGACAGGGTAAATAGATCTGCTTTTCACACTTTATCCTAGTACAGCAAAATAAACGTGCGTTCACCTCGGGCAATAATGGCTGTGTATAATTAACGTTGCTGTGCACCCGTGAACACACACATAAAAAATGAATTTAAAGTAGTTTCAGAAGTATGACCCATTTCTGGCACAACTTGCTCAAAGGTAGGGGCAAGACAGAGGCTACATGAATCCTATGAAGGTAATATGTGCCTGTACCGTACTACATTTTACTGCCACACTACAGACAACATGACTGCATATACAACAGAGTTGTAGTGCTTCAAATTGCATTTGGTCTCAGAAACAGTAGCAGAACATGCACTGCTGCCACCTGTTAGATTTAAGGATCTCAGGAGATTTGTATCTTCACAAAATGTCCCAGTTTTAGGTTCTAAATTTACCAACGTTTACACAAACATAATCTGCTGAAATGCAGCACCCAGCTTGACTCAACAGGTTTATGTTATGCACAGTATATCTATGTATGTATCTGCGGTTACATCAAGAGGACTGATCCCACGCTTGTGATCAAATCATCATGCTGTACATCTGTTCGCTGACATCTGAAAATCCCACTAGAGCAAACATTTGTTAACTTAAGTTCACTTCCTCAAAATGTAAATATAATTATGTAACATTAGAAACTGTTCCATGCAGCAAACCACTTCTACAATTAGTTAATGAATTCATGCTACATATAATAGTAAAATCCCACTTGCATCTAATTTCATTTCTATGCATAATGTTATCTTTAACCCTAGACAGCAACAATTAAACATTCTGACCTGCAGTAACTGGGCTCTTTTACCTCCTCCTGTGTGTGCTGTCTTCTATCAAAGATATGGAAAATTTATTCAACTTGTGATCACATTAACATCTTTCTGTAGATATACAGTAAGAGGCGATTCATCAAAGCCATGAGTTTAACCTATCCATTTTCAGCCCTGTTGAGTACTTGTGGTTGGATTCTTCATTTTCAGTGGAAAAACTAATGCTTGTTCTTATAACACATTCTGGTTTCATTTATTTTATCCACCTTTCTAAACAAAAAATAAATATAAATTTAAGTCACCTATACTGTTAGAAAGGGCGCTCTGAACACCAAAGATCAATATGTGTGCAATAGCCCTGGAGTAAGAGAGTTCAAAGTCATACTGTTTGTAGAAATAAGACCACTACATTATGTGCTTATGTACACACTGCTGGATCATTAATACTTTGTTCTTGGTTTGTTCTGAGATCTTCACAAAGAACAAACCACAGGACTTCCTTTTAACCTATTTTTAAACACTTCACCTTTATTTCATGGCGCATAAATTTGTTATCCAAGGACACTAATTTCATCAAAAGATAAGAAAAAGAGGGAAGCAGAGTTATTAATGGTCAAAATTAGCTGAGGCACCATCTTTCTTGCTTAAGGCAAAGAAATGTATTTTATTGCATAATTTAACTGGGCTATTGATTCATTTTAGTCCTGCTTAAAATGCACAGTTGCTGAGACACGATGAAGGTTTAAGACAAAGGCAATGACAGGTAAGCAACTGAATAATCACAGAAGCAGGAATCCAGTAAATAGATGCTATGCAAAGCTGCAGTGCGCCAGGATGCCCTTGAACCATCACTTGAAACAGGAAGTGTTTGGAACCTGAGCGTCAGAAAAGTCACTGACCTACAGGGAATGTGGCAAGCTGCTACACCAGACATGCATTTCACCTTGGGAGCAATATTAAGTGTTATAGGACTTGCTAAGCTGCTTAGCAGGGTACTTGATTTGCCTCATCCTTTACACAGTGCTGTGTAAATAGTAATGTTAGCTCTGAAAAATAAAACCAGAAATCTGCTTTTTAAAATCCAGCATGCTCAAGCTCACAGTATGTCATCTTCTACGAACTGTAAGATGGTGCTCTAAAGTGTGGGATACTGACAACATTTAGAAATAATGCAGCTTCTCTGGTCACACTGAGACGAGTATTGTTTCAGAATTTGCTGAATAAATACAGACACAATTTTAAGGCAATTCAAATGGGCAATTTTCTCCTCAGTTGGCATGAGAGTTTGGTAATATGGGTAACAACCAATAAACGGATACAACAGAAAATCTCATAGCTACAGCTGATGTATAAATTGTCCATCTTTACGGCCTCTAATGGTTGTCTGTACTACCTTGAAGGTACTTTTAATGCATAGCAGCACTTTAGTCAGTGTAGGTAAGTCTGGTATTTCACAGTGTGATTAGCCTCGGCTGTCATGAAGAACAGATTATGTTGTGAACTGTCAGGAAACCTCTCACTCAATAACCCTAGCATATTTTTAATACCACCAGCACATTTCCAAGTCTTTCCCTCACACTTACAATCAAACATCCTACTTTCCCTCTCAAAATAAGGTATTTAACTTCCCTCTGCGGAGTGAATCAAAAAGCTAGCGTTTGCTTATTCTCTCCTCCTCTCTCTCAATCAGCAATTTTTCTCTTTGATCTTTTATTCATATGATTAAGTCTGTGTATCACCAGACTGTTCATTCTACATTTCAATATATGATGAGACCATCTTTGAAGTTGGGTTTGCTGCAGTGGAGTCACTTTGGCGAACAACTGTTTTTTTTTATTGTTTTTTTTATCTGTAGTTTAACCAATTATTGTTGCAACGGAAACACTTCCCATCTTGCTAATGATCCTATTTTAAAAAAAATTGACCTTAAGTGTAAACACACACAAACAGTTCTTTGTTTTGCTTGTGGAATATTTACCGAAATATTTAAATGATAAAAAAACAACAGACACTTTTAAGCTTCTCTGTCCATATATATTAGATCACCTGTGTCACCCAAAATATGTCATCTGTTAGGTAAGCAGGTTTATTATTGTATCCACTTAGATTGACTATTCATTACATTTTCCTTGTTACCGCATCGTCCGCATCTTTGCTTCTATTTTTTCGCCTGCTTGTTATAATTCTTCACCCTCTCTCCTCTCTTCCATCTGTTTCTCTTCCTCTAATTTTTCAGTGCCAGCAACCTCAGTTCTTCCGTCCTCTGCCCTCTTTTTTTCCTGCTTATCCCTCTTTCTTTCACCGTCTTTAACTGAGATCTCTTTTTTATCCTTCATCTTTATGTTTTCCACAATCCCTCAATCAATAATTTTAACCCCTGTTTTCTCTTGACTCCTTGTTGTCCCCTCTCCTTTTCCCTCTGTCTCTTCTATTTATGTCTTTTCTTCAGAAGTTAAATGGTTTAAGGATGTTCAGTGTCAGCTCTGTGAACAAAGCAGATGAGCAGGGATCTGACTGAAACGTATGAAGAAGCAATGTAATAGGTCATGTAGGTGTAAGACAACACATTTTATGATTCAAGTTGTATTAGGCTTGTGTTAGGCTATAGATCAAATCGGTTTTAATGTCACTTTTTATCCAAAATTATTCTGAGCCATTTGCCATGACTCATGACTGAGAGTGTTGCCCTGAGCTATAGCGGTAGCTAATCTTGCCATCTCAGTGTAATTGTCAATGCATATTTTGTCAGTACCCCACGTAACCTGCTACAGGATAAGGCAAGAAGGTATGTTTTTGCATCATTTTAAGATCCATGTTACATTACATTACGCAACTGATTCTGTATAAACTAAAAATCCACTTTCTACTTTAGTCATTTTTCACAGATTACTAACGCTGGCATGTTGACTGAAATCATTAGAACATAAGATGGTATGCTCGGAAGTGCTCACTTGAAAAGTATGAAGAAAAAAATGTGCATATGTGCATAACAGACTTCATTTAAAATGCACTGTATATGAAAATCATATTTGAGCCACAAATGTCCTCCATCATTCCATTCCCATCGCCCTCTACTTTCGTGTACAGATATTCCTCCTCTAACTCTTTCACCTGCCCACACCTTCCCTGCCTCTTGGGTGCTGTAGGTAGCAGACTCAGAGCAATGGAGCTGCAGAACCCAGCAGTGGATTAGCAGCAGTGTGTGAGAGAAGCTAGATCCAGACACATTCCTCTGGGGAAGTCAAGCCAGCTAATCCGACCCCAGTGCTTACTCTATCAACCTCCTACCAGCTGCACTTTGCCCCAGCATACAAACAGACACACAAACAAAATATAAACCAGGCGTGAAGATTTCAACTTAGATGTGTGCAAAGGTGTGTGGCAGCACATCATCTGTACAAGCAATGAGAAAAATACAAACATTTCAGTGTACGTTGCTCAAGCGCACAAGTATTGCATACAAGTCTGACACCTAAATTCACCAGGCTGACTGGCTGTTCTGCCAGCTGTTTAATTATCTGGCTTGTTAGATGACTGGTTCGGTTCTTCACGATGCAGTGATTGATGCATAAATGCACATTCAGCACATGAATTCCCTTTTAGTATAAATGAAAGCATTCAAATGTTGGCACAAATATGGCTCTAGGGTCCTCAACTACATGTATGCATCTGCAAGAGCATATATATTATTTAGCTTAGTATGTACCTGTTAATATGTAGACCTGGAGATACACACACACGGACACACACAGATTCACCAAAAACAACAGCAGGATCAAGCAGGAGGTAGTCTGATTGCTCATGAAGCAGCAAGCAAGAGCTGGGAGAGACATCAATACGACTGAAGCCCACTCTCCTGGGCCCACCTGTCGATTACAGTGGTAAAGACAAGCTGCCTGGTGCCTCAATCAATTCCCAGCACCCTCCACTGGACCTGCAGACACCTGAAGAATTCTGATACCAGGAGGGAACAAGGGATCTTCCACTTCACACTGGTAGATATGCAGTGGTTTGATTGTGCTGCATAAACCATTGAGATAAGCAAATCTACAGAGAAATGGAGCAAAGATACAAATCTATTGCTTATGTGGTAGCGATTCAGTTTGTATGGGTAGAATGAGATAGATTAATATCACGCTGTCCACAGAAACATGTAAAATGAGATTTTCACAAAGCACTACAATACTTTTCATTGAGTTGGCAAAGACACAATAAACACAGAACAAAACTTAATTCGCAAAATGCAAAGCCCATAAAGTGCTACAAGCATTTACAGCACAAAATCCATATAAATCTCATGGCATTACAATTATAAATGCTATATTTATCACCATGTGCCCTCTGGAGTTGAATTATGTTTTCTGAATATTTGGCCAAGGACGACAATTCCATTGCCCTCTGTTGCTGATAATTAGACGAGATTAGAACAGGATCAAGCTGTTTTCTCCCATTTATTCTCCCAAGGGAGAGCAGGGCTGAGGTGGGAGGTTTTCTCTCTCTAGCTAACTAACCTTGGACACAGAACAGAAACATGACTTTTGAAGTGGAGATTAAAATGTTGCAGGTGTTAAAAGTTTTTGCCTTCTGTGTTTTTTGTAGATTGGGTAAGAAATTCAATCAAATGACTTTTTTCACTTTGGGGAATGTGGGGCATTTTATTCACTTTTCACTATTTTTATTAAGTATTTATGAACTGTAGCAAAGTGTTCCTGTGCAACTAAGCTGCATACAAGATTTAATTTTTTGTAGGGGTCGTAATTATTTATGTTCCAATATTTGTTTATGAATTGATAAATCAAAAGCTCCATTCTGAAAAGAAATAAAGCACAAAGGATGCTGGGGTGATGACTATATTACCACCACTATGGCACCACAGACCCGAGCTCATCTCCAGAATCCCCTGTATGGTTAAGGTTAGGCAAGAAAAGCATTGTGTTATTCTTTACTAAGCCAAACCATTTTCACTGACTTTTACTATTAAAAATGATACAAGCAACTGGGTGTTGTACTACAAGATCACTACAGAAGACACTTGGTGGAAGAAATACTTTGTCTAGGAACATAAAGACACAGTTACTTACACATAGTTTATGTATTTGCGTGTTGCAGCTCAGTGGTGCTGAAACGCAGTTTTAAGGCGACAGGGTTACGTTTCAGCACCCTGGACAGCTCTCATGCGATGGAAGCGGCCTTTCTCCCGGCCTCTCCTCAAATACAAAGATAGACTCTGGGTTAATTTATTAGTTTCCTTATGAACATGCCCTGCTGACTTCACGCTAATAAATCTCGTCAATACCAGTGCAACGGATATTGATTTGCATGGAGGTCATTGCAGCTACAATTATTAAGTGGGCAATATTCAAACCCAAAGCTATGCACAGAATTGATTTAAAGCTCACCTGATATCCGAGCCCTTTCCAAAGCTGCTGATCTCACACAGTTGAAACTTTAATTTGTAGGACTACTCAACGGTATAAGAGCCTTGATTGTGTTGATGAAAAAAAGAAGCCCTGCTTATTATGCTCAGCTCTTAAAGAAACTATCCCTATCTGGATGTGCTTTACACGGAGTAATGTTCATTCTGATGTGCAATCACGACCTCTCACATCCCAGCTCCTCTTTTCCTCTCCGTTTAAAAGTAGAGGTCGGCGACTCTTCCGAAGCTAGATGGCAGAAGAGCCCCACTGCAACTGTGCTGCGCTTTGCGCCGTCATCATCCCATCTTTACATTGCAAATTACCCAGCACCATCACTCCCAATAAGGGCTCCGCTCCATCTCCAAAATGGAAATCAGAGTTATGGTGGGATTGCCTACCAGGCAAATTTCTTTCATCAGCTTTCCGGATGGGATGGTGCCTGTAGGAGTCTCACCTAACACCCCCCACCCGCTCCCTCACCTCACACACACACACACACACACACACAACACACACACTAACCACAGGCTGTCATTAACAGAGTTCGTTTCTATCTCCGGATTCACATTTTCTTCCTAAAAACACGCATCATCCTTTCTTACCACCCACACCTCACTGTTCCCACTTCATGATTTGTTACTCACTCATCAGCCACATCATACTTACACAGGACGCTCTTGCTCTCTGCACCCCCTCCCTCCCCAACACCACCTTTTCTCCCTCACCCTGCGTGGTTCAGCTGCCGATCGATAAAGGCAGCATTCAAATTGTAGGCTAGACTCCTTCCCGTCTTCAGTCGGTTTATAGGGAATCAAAAGGCAAGATGCTGCACGACACATGCGAGAGCGTAACACCAGAGATCCTCACATTTGATGCCCCTCTCAGCAGAGATGGTTGAGCCCTCGTCCAGGTTGCTGTGGTCCTATCCTAAAATCCAGTCTTGCTCACTTCTCTCCTCTCAGCTGACATAGCTCGGCTCTGCCTGTGTCTCCTCTGAGAGGGAAACGGGAATCTACTTCACCCCATAGAAAGAAGAAATAGGCTATAGCTTACATGTGTTAGTTGGGGACATGAAGGGGATTTACAGAGACGGATACTACAGCGGATCTATTGAACTACGGGACGTTTTCAACAGGAGATGCATTAAATGTGGCCGAGGGGACTTTGTTCAAACCAAAACGATGAGGATTAGGACAGGAATTGTTTTTTGGAATCTCATCTTTTCACTGATGTTCACTTGTGTGAAAGGTACGAGCCACTGTGTTTTCTAGTGCGTTTGGCGCGCCTGTGTGTGTGCGTGCGTGCGTGCGTGAGAGGAACCAAAAGCTTTAATATCACAGACGTGCGCAAAAATATGCTACAGCGGTGCGCTGGATGGAGTTTTAAGAGACGCATTTCGCCAGTTTTAGTGCTCAATGCAGGCTTTGACTGAGCCGCTCAATAGATATTCTTGCCGTAGCCCACGCTCCTTCTAATAGCCTACGTGAGCTGCTTTGCTTAGTAGGCTAACTAGTGAGTATTGAGGCGCAAGTGCATCCACTGCAGATTTTCCATATGATGTGGAAAGATTGTAATATATTTAGGCTAAAGCCTCCCGCATTTTCTGTTTCATGTCTCGAGTTTCTTAAGTATTAATGTGGAATTTGCGTCAGGCCAGTTTCTCACCAGAAATGTCCCTGGGGCCATTTAAGGTGGCCGAGGAAATTAGTAGTGTGGAACCAAATTGTTGACTGGTGTTTATCTGACTTGCAAGCGCATAAAGGTGTAAGGTGGGCTTGTTAGTATTCTAGTGTGTATTTTTTTTTTCTCAGGGTGTCTCCATATGAATCCTCTCTGTGGTGAGGTAACTGCTGGTCTTTTCCTTACATCCATCAGTAAAGTTGATTAAAGCCAGTAGAGTATTTTCTGATTCCTTTTTGATGGATAGTTCTTTTTCTGAAAATCACAAGCAACACATTTTTAGACTTTGTATGTAAGTGTTTTACCCCATGTGTTTCCCTTAGTTCACAGCACTAATTTGATTCATACTTCAGCTTCAGTACAGACCAATAAAGCAATTGTTGCTCATTTACCACACTACAATTGCCATGTATTCGTCCTCTGTCTGCTGGCCTCTGGATATTCAAAGAAATCAAATACAGCCCTCTTGCTTCTTAGCAATGTGTGTCTGCATCAAATATTTAATGTTTCACTGTGTGAAATTCTCATTTCCAACTACATTTAACTCCAAAGAAAAAAGACAAATCCAATTTCAACCCTCAGAATGTTTTTCTTCTCAGTGTTTTCTGTGTACGTGCCTGTGTGTGTGTGTGTGTGTGTGTGTGTGTGTGTGTGTGCATGGCTGTTTATCTATTGGAAGCATTTATGTGTGTCTGCATATGAGCACTCAGATATCAGTTTACATGCAGATTGTTCGCCCTGAGTAATTCTCATGTCTGTCTGTTGGGGGTGGGTGGAACGTGCAGCATGCAGAGTAGCAGCAGCCACCAAGAATGAGCCAAGTTGAGTTGAGCAGAGTTGGGCACAGTGCTGTTTTATCACCACCCACATTGTGGCAATGTCAAACCTCTAGGCCACCGCCGATCCTTCTAGTTCTGTTACTTATTAGGGAGCCAGCCAGCCAGGAATTGGAGAGAGGAAAGGAGGAGGCTTGGGTCTTCACTTGGAAAAGAGCGAAGGAAATAGTGACACAGAGCAAGACGGGAGGAAGAACCATGAAGTTCCTCTGCTCTGACAGTTGACACAGTGTTTGCAGAAGTATAAACATATCTACTAGATCTAGCTTGTGACTCATGTCTCCTGCTAAGCTAATGATGCTGGAAATAAAATCTAGCAAAGTTTGTACAGGATCACTTTGCTAGAGGTGCCTTTTCAATGATTAGAAATTAGATTATTTTTGAGCCAGGATCTTGACAAACCGTTCTGAGTTATCTCAGCTACCTGTTTGACTTTTGACACTCTTTACATAAGATAAAGTGGAAATCTAACAAATTATTTTTGGAATTAATGAAAAATAACAGTGTCAATGATGTGAATAAAATGCTGTCTCACTGTATCAGTTCTCTACTGAGCAACTGAGGATATCCAATGCAAATGTTTTAGCTAATTCTCTGGGACACAAACAGATAACAATTCAAGAAGTTAAACTGCAGGAACTGGAGCAACACACCTGTGTCTAATACAATCTGAATTCCTTTACACTGACAGTGAACGTATCACAAGAAAGAGCAATGATGTCCCCAAAATGTAACTTCAATAAGATCTAAATTGAAATGATAGCAGCTGATTCTACTCAAATCTAATAAGATATTTAGTGTCTGTCTTTTTTTTTTTAGTGAACTGTCCAAGTAGAAAGAGAAAAGTGTACAAGGAATCACAGAACAGGACAAACAAACAGAACACACAGCCACTGGTCTGTTTCCTATGTTGACTCGTCAAATGACAGTGAATGGTTGATACATGTGGACAAATTGTTATGATTAAGCTCTTTTTCTCAAAACTCCTTATACCTTCCATATTTTGTAAAAAACAAAAATTAACTCTATATCAGACACTAATTGGTGGTAATCAGGTGGGTTCTGCACAGACAGTAATCTGGCCACTGAGCCCTTGATGAAGACTTTCACTCAATGTGATTATGTAAACAGGCTGGAAAGGCTGCTGGGGCTAATCAGGATTACAATTTGTCTGTGTAATTATACACTATCTACGGGGAATGTGGGGCATTATCCCACTGCCCCAATGGTTCTTGATCCCCACAACCAAAGAAGAAGAGCAAAAGTGAGTAAAAACAGAAAGACATTTGCCAGGATTCAGGAACTTGGGATGGCAATGGATTTACTCCTTGAATTCCTGACGCCTCTTTTACTGTTCACATCTCACTGGATAGTCCTAGTGATGTACCACTCAGCTCTCCCACTGGCCTCTGGCCCTTGGCTTTAGCTTGGGCCAGGTTCCTATGCTGCTGACAGCCCTGGCGAAGGTTGGGTAGTTTGTTCTGATTTTCTCAGGTATCAGTTTTAATATAAGCAGTACTCACGGGGGAGAGAGACTGGCAATATCTTGTCTTCAGGTAGAAAAATAGCTCATCCGTTTGTTGAGATTAAATGTAACAGGTTGAGGACAGACACCTTCCAGAATCAAGGTCCTCTGCACCTTAGGTGCCGTTTTCACAGGGGATTAAACTCTGCGGGCTTTCTGGAGGCATATTTGCTGATAAAGAAAATCTATGCATGTATTTAGCTTCATCCATGCAGTGGTTAAAAGCTGTAAAACCTCACATAATAAAAAAACATCACATTGTTGTTGATATTTGTTGTATTTATGCAACAACTACATTTATGAAAAAATAATGTATTGTAAAAATTACTTTTAGTTATTTAGTTACGTTACATATTAATAATGAACTGAATGAAAGAAGTAACTACAGTGCTGCACATGTGTGTTTCTCATTTATACTGAAGCACAATGGTGTCCATACATTTTGGTCATTTTTCTTTGATCTAAAAATAGTCTCCACAGAATACTCTTTTCCCCATATTATCCACTTTATAACCTGTGGCCATGCATGCCAATGTACCTTCTTGAATCTTTCTCCACAGCTGCTCTTGTTTGTGTCTGTGGCTGTCGACTGGATTTTTGACATGTGACAGGAGAGCAGGCGAGCAGGCACTGGCGAAGCATGGTCAGGGAAACAAAGTGGGGTGATGTGAAGGTAATTGAGAAGGTAGCCTGCTTAGGGGAGGTTACTGTGATTCCACAGCATATTTCAACAGCAATTAAAATGATAAGTGTGGATAGCTTAACAGATACCTGTTTAGACTCTCAACTACACCACTTTGTCGTCAGTGTTCGGGAGGCAGCGCTGGGAATTGCATATTCCATCCAGTTAGAAAATAGACCTAGACAGGTAGACCAGACAGTCTCAATTGCCAGTAAAATGCTCTCAGATCAAATGATTACTGATTTTTCATAATGCTAAGTTACTGGCAATTTAACAATTGCCTTGGCAATTTTCTAACCTCCTCACTTAGGAATGAGAAAGCAGAAGCGTGATATCTCCTGCGGGGTTACAGTATTTTTTTCAGTCGAGAAAACACATCAGGCTTCTGCTGAGCGTGCTGAAAAAGTCATTGATTGTCTAATCATTTGACTTTAGAGTTTCATGCTGTGTACACTGGACTTTGGTGCTAGCATGTGGAGTTTTTTTAAGCACTCATTCATTCATCTTTGTCCATTTTCAGCCTAAAATCCAGTTTAATCTTACTCATAGATTACTCAATAATGTTATTTCACTGATACGAAAAACTGAACCCGAATTAGCTGTTTTTCAGGCAATTCACATCAAAATGCAGTAGTTATCTCATACCACAGTTATCTTTACTACTTAACACTTTGATTGAGCAGGTTGCACATATTTCTAAAGAGAAATAAGTGATTTATTTACAAGTGTTTCATGTGCACTGCAGAATAGGATGATGCAGTAATGATCCATTTAATCAACAGGTGTTAAATGGCAACCCTCAAAACACACACATATACAAAGAAAACACAAGGTTTCAAATCACTTGTAACAAGTGTAGCTGTAATAACCATTTTGTTCATGTCATGTAAGTGTTAAAATTGCAGCACCTATTACTTCTCTTTCCTAGAGAGGGCACAGTTTAACATGTGCAGAATTAGTTTAATTGGTATCTACAGCTTGCTAAGTGTTAATGAGGTGATTTGTAGATTTGTGATTGAGTTTCAAGTGAGTTGCACAAGGTGCTTTGCATCTGAAAAACCTATCCTTACCATGTGAAGAGGTTGTTAACTGGAAGAAGATGTTTACTTGGAAAGGGAAAACAGCAAGTATTGTTTCAGCCTCCTCGTGTTTGTCATCAGATAGAAAGAGATAGATTCTTGTTTGCTGCTTCTTTCCTTTTCCCCTTTTTTGTGGAAAGTGAAGTGTTGATGTTATTGTTTGTTTGGAAGATTGGAGGCTAGAGAGACATGCGTCCTATTAGACGTGTTGCTGGCTCACAGTTTTGTGTTGTACAGCAGCTCTCACAGTGGTGGCCTGGCATCAGGTGCAATATGACTCAGTAGCACTTTGAGGAGGTACTGGTGTCTAGCCATAAAATACAGTATCTGCTGGGAAGTAGCTAAACCACCAGCAGCACGCAGACGTTGGGAAACAGTTATTATACTTGGCCAGGCAGCACACAACCACTGTTATTACCTCCTGCAATGCTGTGTGTTTGTGTGTTTAGTGTGTGCATTTGTGCATGTGCCAGCTGTGTTGCAGTGTGGCAGTGTATTTGATTTTAGTATTTTTCACCTCAGTGCTTGGCAATTTAAAACCACCAAATGGAATATTTCAGAGCCCTTTTCCAAATTGCAGTGACACACTCATGAGGTAATAGTCATTCTCTAGAAAGCCTCTTTTCTGTTTCTGCTGTATGGAGCACATTTCCCTTCCATCAAGCATGCAGACAAGCATAGTGAGGTGCTATGATTATGCACATTCTATCAATATGACTTGTGAAGGTGCAGCACCACCTTCCAGATAAAATCCTTCTATTTGGGGACATCAGTTTAGGGTTTCTGTCTCCTAAGGTTGCTGCCTGAGCCCTAGCAGCCATCACTGTTATAATCAGTCGTCAATGCGCAGATGAAAAAATATTTTCTCTTCTCTGCACATTTTATGTTTGTGGCTCAGAGCTCAGCTTGTCATAGATCTGAGAGAAACATGCTAGTAGTTCCAAAAACAAAATTATCTCTAAACTCATGCACACTGCAGTATTTCTGATTTGATATGGAGTAGACCCTTAAGATTCATGATCTGAAGGCATGACAACAAACAAGCAGCAAAGGGGAATCTATACATTTTGTTTCATTTTCAAGGTGTCGCTGAGATCACATTATTATTTATGTTACACAAAAATTAATTTCATTCATTTCATTTGTCCTCTGAAAAGTGAACTTTATAGCAACAGTACACAACAGTGCTGGATACATAACAGCAAGACAGGAGTCTTGCATGAAACAAATCCTACCAGGTTGTGCTCTGACCTTTGATTTGCTTGGTAAAGGTTGTACCTTTGCAGTTGGTGCACTGTAGCCAGGCCTTGCTGATGGATATCTCTATATTGACTGGCTCAACTTTAAGGTCAGGTGTACATCAGTGTAGGATTATTTGTACTCTAACTTTGATTGCTGAGAGTGGAGTTGTTGCTTCTCCCTCTGTTTCTGATAGGCCATCATTGTGAACAATGATGAAATGCCAGCCAGAGGAAGGGGTTTCCTTGACTAAGCATACCCCAAAGCATGACAAAAATAAGTTAAGGAAGAGAAGTTTGAAAGGGCATAGCTCAGTTGGCTCGTGGATTTCAGGCTTAGGATTTGTTTGAGGAAACTGTGCTATGTATAGGGTAAAGTAAAAAAAAAAAACTGTTCATGCATAGATAGACTGGTGGTCCAAATGATATTTAAAGAATTCATTCTGTGTAAATGTCTGAAATTGAGCATTTTAGTATTGTTGAGTTATTATGTAATCGTGTAATAATTTGACAAAATGTCTGGGAATATTTATGCAGAGCAATATTATTTTCATTTAATCATTCAATGTTGCAATGTTATTCTCCTTGCATTGATTAGACATATACAGTAATAAATGATATTTATTTAGCATCATAGTGTATACATGCTCCTTAATATTAAACTTTCTCATATACAGTATTTCAGCAAATATCAACTCACAGACTCTAATAAGTAACTTATTGTAAGGCACTGGTTCAAACGTAATAAAAGTGAAACTTAACACAGTAACACATTAGTTTAATTGATAGGTTCATAATATCTCAAGTCTGATGAATGCTAAATAAGGTTTTACATACAAGGAGATTGCTTCCTAAAACCCTTTGAGGTGAAGTGATGGGAGGGCCAGGGCAAATTTCACAGTCCATGTTAAGTGCAGAAAAGTTGTTCAAATATGGATCTAATGTGACAGCTTAGCAGTCTGAGTTTATTCAAGCAAGTGCATATCTTCCAAAGTGAGATATTTGTGTAAAATTCCCTTTTTGTGTTGCCTTGAACAGTGTTTCCCTCTTGAGTTACAGCGGAAAGACTTCAACAAAAGGGGGGAATTCTGTATTAAAACTGGAAGATATCCATTTAATGAAGTGTGAGCAAGTGTGAATTTTGGCTGACTTTACTTACTTACTACCTACAGTTATATTAATAGGAGGAATAGTTACAGCAAGCAAAGCCCCTTTCACTTTTCATATAGGCAACTGACTATTGTTTGAAGACAGACTTGAAAAGTCGCGTACCTATCCTTTAAGGCTAAAGCACACAGAGAGAACACTAATCTTTTTAAAGAAAACATATTTCAACTCAATACATCTCACAAGTCTGGCAGTGCTCAGAGAAAGAAGAAGAAACCTGTTCACCTCCACCTTCTTTGGTCTCTTAAACAAAGAAACCAAACACTGCACTCACTGACTACAGCAGTAACACTCCCGTGTTTTCACAAACAGTTGTATCCAGGTGTGTTGACCACAGAACCTCAGGTGGTACAGTGTGTTAACATTATAATGGCTTCATCCCAGGCTATCTATTTCTACTTGTTGAAGGGTCCTTGAGCAAGACAAGCTAAACTTGTAATGTAAAGTAATGTAATAACACAGACTGGTGCCGCCAATGTACAGTAGCATCCCTTTCCTCTGACACTCTGGACTTCTGTGTAGTGTCTTTCAGCTGATGTCCTCCTGCTGAAATGTTTGTCCACACATCAAAATTATGTTTAGATTAACACAAACAACATAGAACCATTAATAGGACTCAAGAACAACCAATCTTTTGTCTTTTTGTCTAATCCGTAAATGCTGTTGTTCTCACAGAAACGTTCATTTCAACATTTCACTGACTTCTCTAAGCCAGAGCATTTGTTAGATTAGATAAACGTCATTGTCTCACTGAAATAATTGTTATAAACATGCATGCTGCCATATGAACTAGGGACAATAGATGGCAAATAAATTTTTTTTTTCGATTCTGTACACTTTAGGGAAAACATTGCAAATAGGGCACAATACATTTGCCAAACTAAGTGATGCAATCTTTTATTAAAATTTAACAGGGGGCTGCCAGGGGAGGAAAAACTTAAAATCTGCCCTGTGGAAGCCTAAGGGAATTACCTAAAGCGAGCAGGTCAAACTATGAATGCTTATTTTCCAAGTCTATTTAATGATAATCTTTTGAAAAATAGTGAGTTGTGATGGGAAATCTCTCTTACACATCATCACCCATTACCCAGTCGTCTGTTTGTCACTCATAATAATTTGGATGGCAGTAAATGACTCCTCCTCCCCTCTTCCCTGCTGCTCATAACCATTTCTCTTTATTGCTCAACCACAAATCTGCATTAATGGTGGAGGACAACATATTGCTTGTTTTCTTCTCTAGGGGGCACCTACCCCTTCATAGACCATGTACTGGGAAGATGAGATGTTGTCTCTCATTTTCTTCCAGGTTTAAAGCAAACATTAAATAACCAATGTAGCCTGCAGCCAATTCATTTACGCCTTGGAAATAATAGGACACCCTCTATGATGCATAATGTATTTTGTTTACAAAATCAATCTTCTTTTCCATCCACACAGGATACAGCACTGTGGTTCATTAACTGGTTAATTCTGCCCAGAATCTCTATATTCACTGGCAAAGGATGACAGAATCATATTCAGTAGTCTCATTTTACCCCTTTGCATAGCAAGAAGCTCTACAGCACAAGGCAAGCAACACATATAAATATGCATGTAATCAAACACAAATGTACACAGAGATAATGCAGATGCACCTCTTCAAATTTCATCAGGGTGGAAAACAACTGCCATTTTTTTTGTGTCTGTATAAGACATCAAAGGCGTGAAACAGTGAATGCGGCATATTTGTGAAGCTGAAAGGCCAGGAGTAAATGTAACTGTTTGATAAACAGGTAGGACCATTCTTGAGCTGTCTGTCAGCCAGCCTAGCTGCCTGCTGAGGCCCCTGTTTCTGCCAGACCTCTGCATTATGATACTGATTCATATTTCTGAACCGCATTTTTCCCCACTGTGCAATCACAGCATGTTGTTAATTTAGTTTCTCATCACAATTTGTGGCTGGTGTTGCAGTGTGGCGTTAACATGGGATTGGGTAAAACCCCAGGGATTTTGTTTTAGAATTGAAGTAATGGTGGAAGTCAGAGCAGGCAACTAAGAGGTGACAGCGAAAAGTGGTAAAGTGATTCGATGCATGTTCATTCTCCTCTACAAGCAGGCTCATGCTGTCTCCATGCTTCGCTTTCAAGTAACAAGATGGATGTTTACAATGTTCTTTTTATAGACACAGCTTTTATGGAGATGACAGTGCTTAACATATTACAAGCTTGTATGATTCACAGCATTGAAAAGGGGAATTCTAATTCATAATGGATAGCTTATAGAAACAAAAACAAGGAGGGCAATAGATAGTGCTGGGAAAATGAGAGGCAGAGTTGCAAAGCAGGAAGAGAGAGAGGGATGAAGGAAGACTGAGACAAAATTGGCTCAAGAGGCATTGAATGAAATAGGTGAGTGGGACAGAGAGAGGGTAAAGACGCAAAGAGGTTGAGGGAAATACAAAAAGCAACAAAGAAAAAAAAAAGAACGCTGATGTGTGAGATAGTTGCAGAGATAAAAAAAATAATGAAAGGAATACATAGATCAGAGAAGAAAAGAGACAGTAAGAGGGAAATAGATATCTTGGCAATGAGCATTTGGACGTCAGAACAATCAGTCACATAAACATTGATAAGCAGTTTTCATCCTTAGACATCTAAAGCCTGACACACTCAGAAATACTTCAGGGACTAATAGAGCTCTATGGGCGCTGTCCTTGGGGTAGTTACTGTAAAAATCTCAAATAACATCAATAACATTTTCACTTTTGCCAGTAGAAATTGTGTGTATAACTAAAACCAACACAAGGTTATTGGCTTTTATTCCATTCTCTGTTGATGTCCTCAACTAGGATTGATTTAAGTTTATGTCTAGTTTACTTGACTTCTGTAAATGACAGTCATGGTTATGTACCGGTAATTAAAACTGCATTTCTCTGGTTTAAAGTGTTCTTATATATAAAACCAGAGATAGATATACTCTAAGAGACATTAGATGAAGAAAAGTGTTGGTGATAATCGTTCTGTTGTAGCATTTAAAGGGCACTGACGTTTCAATGAAGAGAACTCAACTGATTCACAGAACATGTTTTAAATTTCCATAATAGTATTCCTCATGACAATTAAAACAAACCCTGTGGAAATTTGGTGAAGTGTCCCTTTAATTGAAGAACATTTAAATATTTGCTTAATAAATATGTCTTTGAATATTTCAGAAAGTATTGCAGAAACTAAGATATTGGGACTGCCTCATTCTGTGGTCATGGCCTGATAAAAAAAAAAATCTGAATATTAACATCCATGTGGTTATGTAACCTCCTTACACTTGTCCTTATGATCATCTAATCCTACTGCTTTGGATTAGATGAAACACAGACAAAATGTAGCTACTGGAAAAACATGTACAAATTAGGTAATGTGAATAAGATATTGAACACTTTTATTCAATAAATTTAACAATCTGTGAAATTTACTACCAAAGAATTGCAAATATCACAACAAATGTGCCACCATAGTTATTCATCCCATCACCAAAAATGTACATTTTTCCAATCAAACTGACAAATAGGCAGGATGTTAGAATTTTTCTTCTCTATGTAAAGAGAAGCAGCTCATCACCAGAGACAACATAATAAATCTGCATGAGCATGGTTTCTATCTACAACTGTATCTATGAGACGTTCAGGCCACTTGATCTCTGGATGCAGGAAGGGTGGACTGGTCTTGGTGTGGGGAGCAGATCAGTTATCTGGACAATAGTTGATATACTGCACTGTCAGGGAGACCCTGTGAGTATAATATCCTGAAGCTGCTGCAAGATATAGAGATTGTGAAAAAATGCTCCAATGGGTTGTTGTATTTGTGATAACATAGTTGTCTTTGTGAAATACAAACTGCTTCCAGACTTTGTCCCAAAAAAAATGAAATGAAGTAGCTTGACAAGAGTGAAAGTCGTTGTCAAGTTTAGCATCATGATCAGTTTACAAAAAGTTGAAAACAGTATTGTTGAAAATGACTACAGTCTGTCTGTATGTTTTGTCTTTTTCCCATACTGCACTACATATGAATGGCTAACACTATGCAAAACATCCTTTACCTACAGAGTGTGAAAAACTAATTACACTAGAAGTAAATTGTGTGGAAGGGTAAACCATGCATCTTAATTAAGTTTGCATTTCATTAGACAGCATTCAAGATAGCCTCAAATAAAATACGCTTTCTGTGCACTGTGGCTCAGTGTGCATGGGAACATACTGTGCATTGTGTAAGTGTGAGAGTACACTGTATGTGTATGTGTGTGTGTGTGTGTGTGTTTGTGTGTGTAACTATAGCTTTGTGTAAATGTCTGTGCGTGGTGCAAGTTTGTATGTGTTTGAGCCAGAGTTTCTAAGCTGTGGTACATTTACATTAACACCCCAAAGATTAGCCAAGCAACCAGATCACTGTGGTTTGACAATGATGGTATGATGTTTAACCTAATATGTCATGGGTATTGATTTTTCAGCAAGCTAGTGCAACAAGGTGCAAAGATATATCTTGTGTGGGCTGTAAATCAGAATATTAAGGGCTAGTGGCACAGAATTGGAAGACCTTGCTTGTTGCTTGTCCCTGGGGCTTTGTGACCCTCTGGAAAGAATTGGGCTGTAATGATGCATCACAAGCACTTTGTTCAACACAACACTGAAAAACATCAATGCAGTTCTCAATTATGCATTTCTCTTCCCTTATTATAGCAGTACAGTAGATGGAGCAGCCTGCACTTTTTAATTTGGAGGGGAATTAAAAACATAAATGGGTACAGAACAACTTGACTTTTATTAAGCTGTTTGCCAGATTTTCTGCACAGTTCCTGTCAAATGAGAACAATGTGGATTTTCCAAACAATTTGTTCTTAGCTGAAGAAAAATTTAAATCTGATCTTTACATTGTGCATGTAGCTGTTACAATAAAAGCATCTCTTGGAATAATGTCTGTACAGGCCTATTTAAAAAAAATTGAAGTCACTCAGATGAGATACTGCTGCTTGGATTCCTGGAAATTAAAAATTAAGCAAATTATTTTCAAGGGATACTACAGTTAACTCATTTTCTTTCATGTACTGAGAAATGTTTTGATATTGACTTGGTGTTTGTTTCTGTTTTTCCAGGTTTTATCCATACGTGTGGAGGTACTTTAAAAGGGAGGAATGGGACAATAGAAAGCCCCGGGTTTCCATATGGATATCCAAATGGAGCGAACTGTACCTGGGTGATTGTTGCTGAGGAGGGAAACAGGATTCATATAGTTTTTCAATCTTTTGCTGTGGAGGAGGAATATGACTTTTTATCTTTGTATGATGGGCATCCACACCCGGCTAACTTCAGGACAAGGTAAGGAAGCAGCCCCGAAGCCATACATTTTGAAAGTTGCGTTTGAAGCCTGGCAGTCAGGGACGGAAAGATGTGAGGGAGGAAACCCTTCGATGATCACTTCTAACAGAAAGTTCTTCTTTAATGTACACATGACAAAGACTGCTTATTCTTGTCAGGGAGGTGTCAGGCAAGTGAGCAGTAGGGTGAGAGGACTGTTGTATATCTACACTTTTCTGACATGACTTTGTGCAAACCGAATGGCCTTAAAGTTAAATTTTCTTATATTTTACACATTTTAGTTAAAGCTATTTTTGAATTTTGGTGTAAGAGGTACCAAAAATGTATTTTGTACATTAAACTAAAGAGGTGTTTCTAAATGTGTGAGTAATATTGACATATGTATAGAAGAAAGAAAACGCTGTTTTTTTCATACAGTAGACTTTATACAGTGATGTGTTTGGATTTCAAAGCAAAGGCATCCATGAGTCCAAAAGCTCTAAGCAGAATATCCAGCATTTATTTCTGAATGAGCATGCTGTGTTGGTTTTAGTGATGCATGGGTCAGCTCAGTAGCCACCATCCTTTATTGAAAGGCTTCACTGGAACAGACATGACTAGAGAAATACATGAAGAGCAAATACAAAGATTTCTCTGTGTTTACTTTGGTTAGTGAACAGGCAAACAACTGTTTACGCAGTATGCTTTCTGCTTTCTCACAAAAGCCTGACAGTCGTGTACTCTGGGAAGATATTTTGTGTATATTTAAATTTTTATGTCTCTCCTGTCTCCAAATGTGTCTCTAATAGAATTACAAACTCCATTTCCAGAAAAGACTTGAACCTTTATTTGTCTGACAAAATACAAAGAAAATATTTTTAGATGCTAACTTAATATTATTTTGTAAATATAAGCAAATTTAGAGTTGTACGCCTGCAACACACTAAGAAAAGGTGCGACAGAGGCGTCACTTTTCTGTTTAATTTCACCTTTTAATAATTTGGAACAGAGGATACTAATAGCTGCAATTAACAGGTGGAATATTTGTCCATTTTTGCTAGATACAAGACTTCAACTACTCAGCAGTCTATTGTCGCCATTGTCTGCCTGACCATATGTTTTCAATAGGGGACAGATCTGGACCACACCACTCACAGACAGATGCTCTCTGTCTATGAAGTCACACTTATTTAGCACATGCAGGATGAGGGCTGCCATTGTCCTGGTGAAACATCCACTGACTTCCCGGGAAGTCAGTGGATGGTGGTTTTTTAAATATGGCAACAGCTAGATTGCTATTAGCTACCCTGTAAAACACAGGCCTAATCACGGGAGAGAAATCCACCAGAAATCAGCCAGAAGACACCAGCTCCTCGAGCCAGAAGTGTGGAGCTGTTGAAAAGCGCTGAGAAAACCCGCTGAGATGGTGTCTCTCCAGTAGAGTGGAGGAGTCATCCATGCTGATCATGAACCAGAATGGGAGATGGCTAAAGGAACTCACTTTAACTGGACAGTTTTCAGCTGGCGAGGATGAAAAAGCAAACAAGGCCCTGCTACCCTGCTAAGATGTTCTTGGTATCCATTGCTTCCAGCCAACTCAAGTGACCTTGATAACCTTAGACTGATCTGCCTGATTTCTCGGCTTTAAGGCACCTGTCAGTTTTATGCCATTGTTGCTTTACATTCTATTGATCTGCTATTGTACGTTTGTACTACACTCTAGATTAATTCTGTTCTGGTGTTCTTGACATTTGATGTTTTACCCTGCTGCTGTGGGACACGTGAATTTCCCCTTGCATTTCTGAATTCAGCAGCAGATTGTATTAAATGACAGCGGTATATTTATATATTCATGCAATGACGCCTGATGGCTCAAAGTTATCAGGACAAAAATTCAACAGTGGTTTCTGCACGTGGTTTATTTACATAGTGAGATAATATTTTGAATGGCCTGTCTATACCCAAATTCTTTGCAGTCATGCATTGAGAAATATTATTTTTGAATTGATTGAGAATTCTCTCTTGCTTGATACAAACTGATGGTGAGCTGCCGCCTGCCTTCGGTGGAGGCTGCTCTTTTACCCAATCATGACACTGTCACTCGTTACTAATCAAACTGCTCAATTTGGAATTCTCCAGAACAGTTTTACTTGATTATTTTAGGAACTTTTTAGTTTTATTTTGACTTTGGCTGGTGAGTGAAAACACAAGGTTAAAGACTTTTTATTGGATTTTCGAAAAAAAAAAATTTTGGAAATGGGGTTTGTAATTGGCTGAAGCTCTTGATAGAGTTTGACAATAAATTCACTCTATATGCCCAATAATTGTATTTCATAAAGAACATTTATATATTACATATTACATGTTAATATCACATCCCCTGATTGTTGCAGTGGAAACTTACTGTACTAAACCTACATGTGTGAAATAATTAAGCAATTGACAAAAGACCCTATTTCAAATATTTAGAGACAGAAATATTGAAGGATTGCTGTGGTGAGACGTGCACAGCTGAAAGATTTTGATCAATAAACAATGTCATTGCTTTTGCTATCACCAACATGACAATCAGACGCTTAAGTGTTTCAAATTGCTTTGCTGTGATAGTTTTAATCCAATCATAATTGATTTAAACACTTTACATGTTCTCAGGATGTTCCTTTTCTGAATCCACTTTGATAAATCATTTTGTTTTTTTAATTTCAAAGAAAAAAGCCACAAAGTTTTCAGATTTTCTCACCAAATCAAACTGTCAAAATAAATCCACTCTTTATAGATAAGTGTGCTCTGAGAGCTGATAGAGGAACAATGATACACATATTAGCTTTTAAACCTGTCGAATGCTTTTTTAAAGACATTGTGTCTGATTAACCACTTGTATTCAAAAGCATGCTCCATCAGAGGTGAAAGTGGGGTCTAACTTTCCTCTGTGAAACACTCAAAAAGACACTGCCAAAATCACTTCTCCTGCCTCAACTTCAGCGGAAGTGGACTAAGGTCACATGCTAATACTGTGGCATATGTATAGCGAGAGAGTGTCAATGAAGGAGAATAATTCAAGAGCTGAATCATTGTTGATACTTCAGCAGCTGAATCACTTTAGAAACTTAAAAGATTATATTGCATAATGCTTTTATCAAGGTCAGGCTTATGAAAGGTTTATCACCATGCTGGTTGAATCGACATCACTTAATGATCGAATAGTGCTTTTCCCAACGTGGTTAAAAACCTAAAAAAAATGTGCTGTTTTAAAAACATTTTCTCAATGTACACTATTCTTGACATTTTGTGGGATGTAGACTGCTTAAGGATTTTGATTACTGCAATCTGAGCAATTATAGAGCTTGAAGCAGGTTAAAGAACTGTCAGGTACAAATTTTATCTGCTCCTGGTGACATTGTTGTACAACTCCCTTAAACTGAACAACATATTGCGCCTCACTGCAGCACACTGTCTCAGATCTGTGTGGGCAGAGCAAGTATTTTTAAGTTTAATGGCACAACAACAAAATGCCATACATGTGACATGTGAGCAGGCATGCTGTTACTTCATTATCTACCCATGTATTGGTATCAGTTTCGTTTCAGATTAGTTCCAACCTGATAATTATAACTGACTGTAATTATAACAGTTAAGTCTGAGTTCTCTGGTTTTGTTGCTGACATCATTGTTAAGTATATTGCAGTGATATTTGACTGGGGTTTTTACCTTTCATATAGATGACCTTACCATTACTCTATCAAATTATTGTATTAATGTAAGTGAGGCTTTAATATGGTGTAACATGCCAAGGGTCCCATCCATAACTGTGGTCTCACCCTTGAATTAATATTCACCTTGGGGGTGTCACTTGGCTTGCTTGAACTGAATGATTTTATCTCTGATCATAAATGTATTATGTTTGATATGATTGTGTTTAATTAACAGCCAGTCAGTAGCAACGTTCTCTTCTCCTTTTTTTCCCTGTAGAAGCAAAGTGGGTCTTTGTTGTCACATATAAATATCATTGTTAATATTTCAATAATATATGTGCTTCTGCTCAAGAAGTGCCCACTCCCCTTAAGACCCTTGCTTGGAGCTGACTCATTCTCAGACTCCCTAACACTATACAGTCTAATGTTCATCATCCACCTAGAGAAAACACCTTAAGTCAGTTTCTTCTCCCTTTTTTTAGTTATCAGAAATTTTATCTCATATGAATATTTTAAGTTTTTTTTTACAGCTCAAAACAAAACAGACATTTTTGTTACTGGTTCCCAACAACTGGTAAAAGCCCTGTACTGGTCCACCATTAGTACACATTTAGCTGCAAAGACTCTTTTGGTTTGACAGGCACTTTTGAGCAGTTTTGATCATGTCACATAACTTGTCATGTTTTTTCTACCATAGAAATATATTAAAAGAAAACAGCTGATTTTATGTTTTAAAGACACTGAGATAATTTTACATGCTTACATCTCCTCACACCTTGACTACTGTAACAGTCTTTTCACCTGCCTTCGTTGAAAACTGGCTCCAGATTGCTCAGAATTCACCTTAACCAGAACGAGGAGAAGCAATCATACTGTATTACACCTGTCTTTGCCTCCTTATGCTGGCTCTTAGTATGTTTTAGGATTGACTTTAATACTTTACTGCTGACTTTCTTTTAAAACCCTTCATGGCCTTTCCCTGTGCTATGTGATTTGTTAGTAACATATGAGCCTGCATGTTATCATAGACGTCTTGCAACTAAAAACTAGAGTTGATGGAACATTTGCAGCGTTTGCCTCTAAACTTTGGAATGACCTGCCTGAGGATGTTATATCTGCAGAATCAGGAACGTAAAAAAAAAATCTCTTTACAACATACTTTTATCAGAAAGCCCGTCCAGATTTTATTACATTTTATTGACTTGCCGGTAATTATAATATGATCTTTTATTGCTTTATGCTGCATAATATTTATTTGAGTTGTTTTTATTACTGCATCTCCCTTTGTATTATTGCTTTTATTTTTTTTGTTTTTATTTTTACTGTATTTTCTTGCTTATGTGAAGCACTTTATAATGTGAGTTTAGAAAAATGCTCTATAAATAAAGTGTTATTATTATTAATATTATTATTATACACTATTACAGTGTTAGCAATGACACTGGAGAGACATTTCCACTAAGAACTGCAGCCCTAACGTTGCATTAAACATTAAAAGTAAAATTTCCCTATTATTGGTCGAAACACAAATTTCCCACACTCCAACAAACACGCAAACGCACACAGTCACTAACGAGAGAGCGACCTACACGTGTGTAAAGAGTGAAAGTTTCCATGACTTAAGTAAGTGGCTTATTTTATATTTTTTACTTTTTTATGGTGTCTTCATTTGCAAAACTAGCAAATTTGCTGTGTAATTTAGCTAATTGTGGGGGGAAAAAAAGCAACAACGACGAACTGAGCAGTAACCGAATCAAACTCCAGTTAAGTTCATATCTGCCATTTGTTTACAAGCTAAATTCGCATTTAAACATTAAGTATAGTGTCAGAAGCTTTTTCGAAACACACGTGCTGCACAGTCTAGAAAAAAAAACGTAGTCTGACCTTAATGCTGGCTAATGTTAACATTTGTTAATGTTTTAGTGCATTAGTATTTAGCACTCTGGCAAACCGTCGTGTACTGTGACATAATTAATGTTACTAGGTGCAGGTGTAGTGTGAAAAAGGTCTGCTGTTGAGACATGTTACAGATGCATTTAGTATTATAATTACACTTGATTGACTTGAAAGGTGTTTGGATAAACAAACAATTGTATGCAGTCTAATGTGTATTGGTGAGCACAGCAGGAATACCTTATCTTATACTTCAATTTAAAACAATAACGACACAAACATAGTTTTGCTGATGTAGTCACTGAATTACTTTTATTTCGGTTATGATGATACTGATATGTGATATTGTACAGACATTGCCTGAAGGAGTATGTTATACTGTTTTATCTCAGTATAGCTGCCTCACATCACTTTTGTGGGTGAAATGAAGTTATAGGACCGTCATCTGACAACCATGTCAGAGCAACAGAGTAATCTTGTTACAAAGCACAAAGAAAGATTTTTCTGTAAATAGACAGATGTAACTGCAGCTGCACTGCAAGAAAAAAAAGAGAAAGCTGTCTGCTTTCTGTTTGTATTGTAGTAAGGCATTGATTTTACAGTTGATCCTTGACCCATATCGCTTACAGTTAGGCCTGTGAGTGCCTATATACATCACCTCAATGAGTTTGAAATAAAATAATGTAGACTTTCAGCTTTATTTTAAGAGGTCTTACAAAAATATGGCATTTACTATTTAGGATTTACCACATTTTAAGCAAAGTACCTCCATTTTAGGGGCTCAGTAATATTTGCACAAAGCTACATAGGTGTTCATATAATCATAATTTTTTTAAACTTATAAAGATTCTTTGCAGTTACTGACTGACTGAAGTTTAGAGCACATGGACATCACCAAATTCTGAGTTTCCCCAGAGATGCTTTGCTTGGCCTTCATAGCAGCCACCTTCAATTGCTGCTTGTTTATGGGTCTTTCTGCCTTCAGTTTTGTCTTCAGTTAACTGAAAAGTATGATCTATTGCAGGGATGTCAAACTCAATTTCATCCTGGGCCACATCAGCATTACGGCTGCTCTCAATGGTCCAATTGTAACAGTAGATTATATGCACTGGGCAATGCGTCCATATAGGCAATGGAGGCAAATGCCTAGAGCAACACTTTGGCAGGGGCCAGAAAATGTGGGCCAAAAAAATTGCAGAAGATCATGTGACTCCCATCTGAGCAGATCTTTTATAGGAGAGGATGAACGACTAAGTATATCTTAGCAAATCTCCATGCTAGCGGCATTTTTTTAAATAATTGAGCGTTGCCCTTTGTCCCGCTCTAGTTTATCTCCAGTACAGTAAACACAATTTCCAACTGTAGCATATAATACTGTGGAGAAAATGCGTGATTAATTGTCCACGACGCGTGGTGGTATCCATCAGTCAAAGACTTTGGCAGCTCGTGAGCTACATGCATTGCTGTTGTGTTCACTATTGGATGTAATTACATTGATGAAGGAGGAGTTCAGAGTACAAGCAGTAGGTTTTGGGTCCGGTTAAACACAGAGACGAGAACATTTGTTTTTCCTTTTAGTGTTTGAAGGAAATGAGGACAGGTCATGACAGTTATTGGTACAAATGAACAGTGTTTATATTGTATTGTTGGGGACACGTCCCTTGGTACCCTGTGAGATTACGTGTTTGTCCCACTCCCACCCCCAGCTCTGATTAGTCATGGACACAGAAATAACAGTAATGTGACATATTTAAACATATTTGAAGTATATATATATATTGGTGATTATTGAAAGTCAGATTTACAGTGATTCAGTGTTGAAATACAACAATATAGTAGTTGGTTTGTCTGTTAGTATGGGACATTGGAAATAGTAGGGCGACTAAATACTTTTGCCTTGAGTTTGACAAGTGGTCTATAGGGTTGAGATCAAGCCTTCAAAAAGTCTTGAGTTGCTTTTGTAGTATGTTCAGGGTCGTTATTTATCTGCACTGTGAAGCTGCGTCCCACCAGTTTTATAGCATTTGGCTGAATGTCGGCAGAGAGTATAACCCTATACGGCTCAGAATTCATCTCATTCTGTCAGCAGTCACATCATCAATAAGCACCAGTGAGCCTGTTCCAGTGGCAGCCATACATGCCCATACCATAACACTACCTCCACCATGTTTGACACATGATGTGATATGCTTTGGATCATGAACTGTTCCTTTCTCTTTAACATACTTTTTTCTTCCTAGCTTCCATGATATTCAAATTAACACAGCAAAATGTGTTTCTCTGTAGGATATCTAGAATTTCACTAGAAATAAAAATGTACGCACAACTTTGATAGTGTTGGACTTCCGAGCACTGCGAAGTGCTTAGGTTAACAAGTCTAGTACACAGAAAATTTAAATAACAATGAAAAAATTAAAGACGTTACTGCCGCTTTGCTACATGGATAAATTGAATCCCTCTCTTTTTTTGAAGACAAGCGTACTGATCCTTCTCCTGTGACTGCCATTATCTATTTAATAAGGTAAAGATAAGATAAATGGGAGAGCACCAACACTGGTACTGAAAAAGAAAGAGCTGAGCTCTAGCAAAGTCAGAAGTGAAAGGTCATAAACAGGAGACGCTAATATTATTGTCCAGGCCCACATCTTGGCTACATAAGCATGTACTATGGGGAGGACAGTACTTTATGTAGGCCTAATGATATTGATATTTTGTGTATTGCAAGGATAATTCAACAGATTTAGAACAAGTAGAAGTATAAAACGGCTAATCTCAGATGATCCGTATTAACTCATAAATGCCTTCTTTGCCCAATGAAATACTGTTATTTGATGTCAATCACTGAACAAATCTGGTAGTTGTTTTACACGAAACACAGGTATGTTCAGTATCAACCATTATTCCTGTATTTATAATCATGTGTAGTGAATTAAGTAGTAAAAATAAATAAATGTTGGGTGTAATGTCATTTAGTATCCACCATACACACTTTCTCCTACCATTATACAAGGGGGGTGCCCCGCCCCCCCAAGATGATCAAGTAAATTTAATTTAATTAGATTTTCTGTACATCGCCAGGTCACATTAGAAGTTATTCCAGGTTTCCCTTCCTGCAGAACAGTTCTCTGTGTGGTTCTTTTCTTAAACTTACTAAACAGCCTCATGTTTTTTGGTCTCATTGACTGTTTTATCTCTGTCTCTCTGTGTCACGTGTAGCAATGTTATGCCGCAATACATACACTCAAAGACACAAGAGCGTGCACACAGCTGAACTCATCAGCTGACAGAGAGCGTGTGTCGTCATATTTAAACTGTACAACTGATACTAAGCAAATGAAACCATTGTATGTAGAGTTGTTTGCCCATTTAGAGACATCGTAAAATGAAGGTAACACTGCCTCAAAACAATTATACTGTATACCAAAGACTCTCTACTGAAATGACAAAAATGTACAATATACAAAATGTTATTTGCATTGGTAGGTTGACATAAATGACATGCACATCTCATTATATTTGCATTTACATAGAGAGCTAGACTCTATAAATCTCTATATGTCCGGCCAGGGTATATAGGGCCCGCAGCTTCAGTTTTAAGATGTATTTTTTTTTATGGCCCGGGACGAACTGGGATGAGAAAAATAAGCCCTGGCATCTTGGCTCAGACCATCCTACCGCATACAAACACTTGCACATCTTTTACAGCACCATAACGCGAGCCGTGATTTCGACAGATACATGCATTCATCAACAGCACAGCCACACAGAGCCAAGGGCAGACAAATTTAGATTTTCATTTGTTCACTTCTGTGAGGCTTACATTTGGTCACACTGCTATTTAAAATTGTAAATATGACAATGACAGTGCATAGATCCTACTGATCCCCGGGACTCTTCACATTATCAAATCTGGCCCTCCTTAAAAAAAAAAGCATTGGACACCCCTGCTGTAAGTATATAGCCACAAGTTAAGGCTTAACTGAACAAAATTAATAATTTCATCATTATACTGGGTGACAAAAAATAAGGCAGAAAACATATCAACTGGAAAAACAAAAACATAAACTAGCACAGTGCTTGGTCTTACACAGTTAATTCACTTTAAACCTCAAGTCGCTCAAAAGGGGGGAAAAAACGAGGGTTCTTACTTTGTGCTTGTCTAAGTTTTTGTTTAGCCTCATCAAGAATCATGGAGCACAACGTTTCCCTTTCCTTCAGCAACTTTTTGTGAAAGATGCAAATTTCCATATAAAAGCACCTGAAGTTTATTTACTGTTTTTTGTTCCTTTACCTGAATGTGTGTTGATTCAATTCAACTTTATTTATATAGCGCCAATTTACAACATAAGTCATCTCAGGGCACTTTACAGTGTAAGGTTTAA
>JAUYWH010000008.1:16222354-16260793 GCA_034779795.1 Ctenopoma multispine | reverse complement strand
AGCAGACGAGGCACTGGGCAGGTTGGCTGGACCAGCAACTACAGCTCCAGGGTCGAGGATACCTGAGGAAAGATACAAAGAGAGAGAAAGAGGGAGAGAGAAAGAGAGGACGAAGCACGTGTGTGATGATGTGTTGTTCATTCAGGTGTTACTTCAACTGGAATAAATAAGAGGGTGAACATATTGTTAGGCATCACTTCCTCCATTTTCTTCCTATCATCCAGGGTAATTATAAATAGAAACTGTGATAGAGATTAAAGAGGCCTTTCATTTATTAATGCTATTAATTAATTAAGTCAAAAATTCAGATGGGAGCACGACAAAAGCGACAATGAATTTTTAACATGAAAAAGAATCGACATCCCCGTGATGGGCCTGATTAGCGTGTCTCCCCATTGATCTATGTATTCTCTTTGCTCTGTGAAGTTTCCCCACTCCCTCTTACTCATTGCTGCACTTACATTACCTTCAATCCCTAGTGCCTGAAAGAAGCTGGTTGAAGCATTCATTATTGTGCGAAAATTTTATGCTTCTGATGGTAGAGGACAGTAGGAGTGTTTGTAAGTTAGTAATAAAGCCGTTTATTCCAGAGTTGCCCTTCACAAATAATCACTTCATTAGGGTGATTATTTTGCTACTGCCATTATACAATTGCAATTTATTATGTTTTTTTGGTATTGGTCACTATGCTCTCTGCATGCTACATCAGTATACTAGCAGCTAGAGAACATGTGATATTGTTTTTTTTTTTATCTTCACAAAGACCTAAACGCTGCTGCATTTTCTGTGGGGCTTTGTGCCTTTCCCTATTAACTCTTATAACTAAAAATTATTTCCCAGTGGTATATGATTCATATTTGTATGTAGTGATACTCCCAAGAACTTTTCTCACAGGAGGCTAGGGCTGCACTAGCATCTGCATTTCATATTTATTAAATTGACAAACATAGCCTGTGGTGCTTTTTTAAATCTTGGCAGGGACTTCTGGTATTCCCTTGCCTGGTTGCCATCTTTGCCAAGCACATTCGACTAAATATGACTGTTACCAACTGTACACATGCATTCATGAAAGTTTCAGCTTGTGGCAATAACAATGTGAAAAGATGGAATAAAAGTGTCCTGCTAGGTAAGTTAAGAGACAGTTTGAAACTTGAGTCTGCTAGTGTATTCTAATAAGTTTGTGGTTTTTGTATACCTCATGATATAAATTCTTAGTCATGACAGTTATTGATGGTACAAATTTCCAGAGTTGATATGTATTGTTGGGGACAGAGACTTGTCCCACTCCCACCCCCAGCTCTCATCAATCAGGATAACTGTGGCATGTTTAAACAGATTTAAAGTACATAAGCAGGTGATTATTGAGGGAGCAAGCTCTGAAAAGCACAACAGGGACTTTGTGTTCAAATGCAACGATATAGTTGTTTTGTGTGTCCGTATGATATATTGGAAATGGAGTACAAAAGTAGAATTTATAATAACAATAAAATAATTTGTAAGCTCTCGCTTATGGGTTGGCCCGGATTTGGCCCGCAGGCCTTGAGTTTGACACCTGTGATCTAGATGGTTCTGTCAAGTTCTTGTTTACTCTTAATATAGTATTTCCAGAGTGGCCAAGCACTGCTAGAGTTACAAACGAAGCAACTTGTATCTTGATGGTAGTCCTCAATCTGAGGAGATACTAAATGTCTTCACACTACAGGGGTATAGTGGACACCCAGTGAGTAAAAGTTTAATGATTATAGTTGACATTAAATGGTTTGTAGAACAAGCTTTTTTTGTCCCTTTTATGGGGATACTACTGTCCTATCCAAAATTATATTTAATGATTATATTATATATTATATTATATATTTACTTCACGTTTGTAAGTTATGTGTTCAGGTGAATTGTTACATTAAGTGTGGTTTCTCCTTTTTTCAACAAAGAGAATTTTTATTTTTTAAGGAAGGACTTATAAGATTGTCAAATTACAAATGTATGTATCAGTGCACTGTTGCAGCAGACATTAATAGTTAAATGAAATCCCGCTTCAAATCCAGTTTTGTGTTGTAGGACGTAAATCCGTGAATTCCTGACCTGTGTTTTATTTTATGTATTTTGTTTTGCTCAGGGAGCAGTACTTGTTGTGAAAGTGTTAGTATAAAGTGGTTAGGTCTACAGTGTCTGTTCTTACACACACACACAAATATAGTGCACAGATTAGATATAACAATTTCAACAGTAATGGTTTATCACAATGAGAGGGTGAAGAATAAAATTGCAACAATTAACAATACAAAATTACAGTACATACATAGACAGAGATAACATGACCATTTTCACACCATATCTATTTTTATTTTCAGGCACAAACAAATAATGAGTCAGGTTTGTTTAAGGTTTTTTGAATTATGACAGCTTTGCAGTGTTTTACTACCTGTCCTCTACAACTGAGATTAGCTAAATCAAACTAGACTTAGTCTGTCTTCTTCTCTGTACTCAAATATACTTGAAACACCGTACAGATGGAATAAACTGTGGAGAAATAGTTGATTAATTGCACTTTTCTCAGTACACCTGTGACCCGACAGTGGTGTGCTTGACACTTCCTGCCTATTCTCATTTGAAGAATCACTTAAAGATGCATGATCCTGTAATTGGCAATGTGATACTACATACCACTCATCTTTATTTTACAGAGTAACCTATATAAACCTTCCAATGACTCACCAGGTCTTCTTCAATATTTATATTACATTTCCCGCAATTCAAGAAGTTACCTTTTTCTTTCATTCTTCACTCTTATTAGAGAAAAACCAAAATGAATCATTTGATAGGGTGGTTTTACTTTTATTACTGCAGTTATTTAAATAAGAATTTTGTGTCTGGGCCTGCTGTAAATAGTTAGGACATGTCAGTGCAAAATAGGTCTATTAATTTTTGCTTAATGTTTTTTTTCCTTGTTTCAAGGAGATGGCCAGCAGGGAGGCCACTATTCACATTAGTAAATAACAGGTATTAGTTTGCTCTGCTTTTAACAAAAAACTCAAGACAAGTGGTTCACTTAAATTTTTGCTTGGGTTATGAGCTCCTTCACGACTCTTAAGGTCTCTGTTGGTTTTTTGTCTTTCCCAGGAGAAACACAGAGGTTAAGAGCATTGTAACAACAAAGTGAGGTGGGCAGAGACAAAGAGATGCAGAGAGGCAAAGTAACACGAACTGTGAACCATTAACACAAGAAAGGAAAAGTAACAGTGAATAAGAGGGAAATGAGAAATACAAAGTGCTAGAGAGCTAGTGTGCCAGACAGAGCTAGTGCGACACAGAAGGAGAGACAGCTGTAGGTGGAGAGACTGAGTCAGACAAATAGAGGTACATCATTCCCATCTCTCTCTCCTTTCTCTCTATGGCACGCTGCTACCGTGACACACTAATCAGATAGCGGGAATGTCTGACAGCTACCTTCAGGGCTGATGTAGTGTGTTCAGGTGGAAGGAAAGGCTGCATCTGTTGAGGCAATCATTGGCCCTCTGTTCCCAGGCACACACAGTCATTCTGCTGCCAGTGGTGTTTCTTTGATCCATAAAAGGGAGCTGTCGCTGCTCAGACACCAGGCGTTTCTAAATCCACAGTGACATTTTTGGTTGACCTGATGGAGTCCAATACAGATGCAGAACACCTTGTTTCTTTCTGAATTCCAATTACAGCACTTTGGAACTTCTGTTCATTTAGGTGCCAAAGTTTATTATTGTATGTGCTTTTTTTTTGTTTGTTAAAAAGCTTTGATCATATTTATAAAAGTTGTCATCTCACTCATTCCTGGAGTAAATCATAATTAGTGCATGCTCTGCCACTATGAACACTTCACAAATGTTTTTGTCCTTCGTACAGGCTTTGATCAAATCTATCTATGCTTTTTTACTCAAATAATTTGGTTCTGTCTTTGTGTGACCTCTGATGCACCAGCTTTAATCATTATCACAGGTTAATACAAATAATGTTACTGATGGACTGCAAGATCTACTTTGGACAACCTGGTTTACTCTGGATTTTAAATTTTAGAAAAAAATTAAATATATAATTTTTTTGTAGTGTAAACACCAGCATGAAATGGAAGTAATCTACAGTTGTGCAGATCTCTGTGGTTTTCATATTTTGCTTAAAATGCAAACTTATATAATAGTAGTACTCTAATCCCTCTTGCAGCATGTGCAAATGCATACCAAAGCAGGTCTTGTTTTTGATGAACATTAGCTCTCCTTCACATGATACGCCAGTGAACAAAGACGGTTTTTCGCAGTGATCTGTAATAAACTGGGTACAAAGTAAGTACATGTGGTTGCCAAGCTCTTCTATTTTCATAGCCACTGACTATGGTGATTTCTACAGTTGTCGTTTATGGCAAATGAAGAGGTAGAAATAACTTGAACCTGGGACGCTGCAGGTTTGCAGCATGTGCTGTAACAATACCACATACAATCACTACCAGGATGCTCTAAAATGGTCATTTTATTAAATATTTTTTCTACTTGATTAGGACTGTGCCATATCATATCGTAATTGTATGTAATGTGATTCCTCCCCATGATAGGAATTGTATGTTGTCAATATTGTGATATTGAAAAAGTAGGTATGTGGCAGTTACCCCTATACTTGATTAGGGGTGTTCAATATTTACAAAATATTGTATCACAATACAAACAAAAATTGATAAGCCTTATGTTTGATCTGTTCTCTTTGTAATAGGAGATTTACTGTTGCTAAATAGTACTAAAGAAAATATGCATAAACTATGCATTTGGAAAAACAGGTCTTGTTGAATTTATTAAAAACTTGCAAAATGAGTAGAACCTATAGGCTTTGTCTGCGGAGCCACGCGTGATCACAACTTCTCATCATCACCGCTACTAGGAATTTGTCCGACCCCCAAAGCTTTTAATACTCCTTGTACTGGCGAGTTGACATTGAATATCATGCTGCTGCAACGACTTGGAGCAGACAGGCGCACCAGTAAAACTTGAGTAGCACTGTGTAATCATCTTTTTAAAAACTGTTTATTGCTAAATGGGGTAAATACTCGATAATGCCCGCTGCCTCATTGACAAAATAAGAATTTTGATATTGAAAGCGAGATACATCGCACACCCCTATACTTGATTCATGTTTTATCTTATTTATGATTCTCTAAAGTCTTTAAAGTTATACTTGAGATAGTAAATTCAAGATTCAATTAAAAAACAAATATCAGTGAATATCAATGAATCTGAATATTATCAAATGAAAATGTGTTTTTTTTTTTGTGTGTCCGATATCTAAATCAGATTTAAATATAAGACCTTTGTGTCTGAGATGCCAGGTGGCTCCATGGTGTTTATATGTTAATGACATTTTCCAGCCATTCACCTGATGCTCTTGTTGCCAAAGCAACAAGGCAGAGTGAATGCCAGATAATGCAGACCTCTGTCTGCTTTTTGTTTGAGATATACGTAGGTCACCACGTGCTTGTTTGATTTTAAACAAACTAAACAACAAAGATATTCCAAAGATTCCTTAAGAATATGCTATCAAAATGTCAGGCTGCTTTTTTGACATAAATAGTAATACTTATGTCTTGCAATGCCTCGGGCAAAGTATTTGTACAAGATTGAGAATGACTCCTTCATAAGAAGCTGTTTCTTGCTCAGGTGTTTTTCATTTTTAATTTATTACATTACTGACCAGTATCAAGATATGTCTGAATCTGAGTGTATAATTTTTTCCAACCCCTAATCCCCCTTTCTGACAATCTTAGAAAGGATGTCTTTTGGTTGAAGTGTGCTAACCTATGACATTCTAATTCACTTTCTTTTTGTGCCATGATGACAGTGCAATCCAAGGAAGGATTTATTCTCCTGAGACTTGAAACATGCATCTGAGGTGCAGTTTCTCAGTTTTTTTCTATGGTATTTTATCCACATTGCTTGTGGTCATGAGAAAATGTCATTTCTTTAAATGAGATATTCATGTTGTGGTAGACTAATGGAAATATCTTGCCTTTTTCTCATCAGATCTAATTCTTCACATTTCCCTGTATATTTTGCAATAATGTCGCATTAGTTTCTTCTATCCTCTTTGTCTCTCTGTATCACATGTTGCCATAGCAGCAAATTTTTCTCTCCTATATACTGTCTTCATGGTCAGTGCTGCAACACAAAGTGAGAAGTTTGATTCATGGACAAACAAATTCAGTGTTCATTTGTCCACTTCTTTAGTCACATTGCAGGTCAAGGCCTTTTTAGTGTAACTGCATTGCACTCATCACGGCCATCGAACTCTGTGAGCATGCACTCTGGAACCATCGACTGTTCTCATTTGTCCTGCTAAGCCAATATTGGTAATAAATGCATACGCCTCCAGCCCCTGGTCTCCTGTTGGGATGGCACTGAGAGTTACGTTTTAGCAGAAAGATTGGGGTCTTGTTTGTAGCATGCCGGATGGTCTACGTGTGGGACCGGAGGTTATAGGGTTGTCTTTTCAATGTGACTTTTCTGAACGGAAACACAGAACCGAAGTCAGCTGTCTGATGTATTCACATGTGGCATTTCCAGTGCAAGGTTTTAATAATCCACATATAAAAAGTGTGACAGAGTTCTGAATTACTGTTCTGTTGCATTTTATGTTGTGTAGATGTTTTGCTTTTCTCAGTCCATGTGCAGAGAGGAGTGCAGCTTTTTACTGCTTTTGTCACTGACTTGTTTTCCTCTGTTTCTCCATTGTGTGCTGTCTGTGCATTTAATAGGGTTTGAGGCCTGCAAAATAAATGTAATACTTTGATTTCGACCAGTTGGGATATTGCCTAGTGAAATGTCAAAAACATAAATAAGTAAAACAATAAAATGTGATTAAAAATAGTTGGAATATAGACTTTTCTGTTCTTGTATAAGCAGTACAACAAAGACATGTTTTGTGATGCATAAGCTTGCCTTCACTTTTAATTTAACTATGTTATCATGCTAATTCAATACAGTGCTCTTGTGCGTGATTATGCTTCTAACAAGGTCACATTTCAAATTCAGTTTTCTCATAAATGAATTCAGAATTGCTTCATGTGTCCATTGACTTATCGGTATCCCAGCATGCTGTGCAGTACCTTGGACAAAGAGTAATTATTTACTGCAAGAACCAGCACAGTTCAGTGCTGTAATTGGAAACTCTATTGAAGCTGTAAATACACCACCTTCTATGTTCCTGCCACTGGGGGAATTTTGTTTTTGCACATTTGGCCTATTATAGACATTATTCACCTGGCTTATTGTCAAGTAAAGGTTCAGTCCCAAATACTGGTGACATAAAACAAGAGAAAAGTAATGACAATAGAGGAGACACTTCTGTTTCATACCCAAGTTCTGTTTGTGCTACACTGCCTGGCTTACAGCAGTGGAAGGTTGATACATCCACAACTGCCAATGAAGAATGGTCAGCTACACATCTTGTTTACGACGTCATGAAAATAAATGGATTGGTTTGGATCGACCCCTAATTTGAAATTCAGTAATGAAGCAGTCTGTTACAATGCAGCTGCCAGCCCTAAAACACCATCCAACAATAAGAAAGGTCTTCACTGGGTTTTGATTGTATAGTACCCAGTATATTATTCATGGACAAATTGCATCACAGATCTCAGAGCAGTTCTGTTTTATTAGACACCAAATTCTATAGTGCACAACCTCACTGATAGTTTGTAGACTGAGGTCTTTCTACAGTTACTATTTTTAGTGGCTGCTATGTTAATCTGCTTTTTATGTGCATTGTTGTATTTGATTGAACTTAATTTTGTTGTTGGAATGTGTCAGCTGCTTTACCAGGTGATCTACTTGGTTTAGATACAAACATTACAGATATGTAATAGATAGGTAGGATTTTGATCTCTGACCCACAACGTTTAATTTAAATTATCCCGCCTTGGGGGAGGGCGGGGGATCTAAATGGTGTGAAATGTAGTCATGGAACAATGATCTGCATTGCTGGAGCGTCTTGTTTTAACACGTCAAAGTTGAAGAATGCTGATGTTTTACCATAATACTATTTTATAATTCATGACAGGTTTAATTGGACTGTCATTAAACAGACTTTATTAAAACATTTGTCTTAGGCTAATGTCATTTCCAACTTAGTTAGTCTCAAGCTATAAATCCATCATGTTTTAATCAATATTGTGATTGAAATGTAATGATATAAATTATAACTTGTGTTCCGTACTAAAGTCTTTCTCTGATCTGCAGGTTAACAGGATTTACCATCCCTTCGCCTGTTACCAGTTCTGGCTCCATCTTTTCACTGAGGCTTACCAGTGACTTTGCAGTAAGCGCTCATGGATTTAAGGTAGCTTATGAAGGTAAGAAAAGTATATAATTTTTTTTTGCTCTTTATCTTTTACTGCTGTTAAAATTGCCATTTATATGAAAGAAATCTAGATTTTAGATTAGGCCATGAGTAGGAAAGCTGGCAACTGGGTATCCACCAGCCAGGAGAAGTAGGCACACTTTATTTTATTTTTTTTAAGAGAGGAATTTGTGATCACACATAGTCAGATGCCAGATTTCCTGTAGGACTTGCAGTGTTGAGTTACGGAAACATTACGCACTTCAATTAAGCAAATTAATGTCATATTTTCCGAATCAACATCCCTCCCCCCAAAAGCCCTGAACCTTTACTGTGACTCCAGAGGTGCATCTGAAATTGCGTGGCAGATGGCGAAGGGAATTAGCTGAACTAATGGATGTATTGAGTTATCTGTGCTGAAGCAGAGCTCACTGCAGTGGGGAACTGTCTAAATATGAACTATCCCTCTGTGACCATCTCACTCACCCCTGCTCTTTTTCCCTCTGCTTCTTCATGTGAAATCCATTTCTTATCCATGTGTACTTCTGTGTTTCTGATATTTTTCATTGTGATAAGCTTTGATTTAAAGCTTTTGAAGCTTTAATCCTTCTCCATCTTAATTATCACCCCTCCTTTTCTTCCACATCCTATCTCTTTGCTTCTTGACCGCACTTCTCTTACTCTCTGCTCCCGCTCTCCTTTGGTTAATTCTTCACTTTCTGTTCCGTTCCCTTACCTTCTCTTGTACTAACAGGCTGACCCTATCATCTAGCTTCGTTCCTTCTCCCTGCCACAATGTTCTTTCTATTGCCCTTTAGTCCTTCTTCATTTCCCCACCAGCCCCAGACCTGGCCAGCACAGGACCTCTCCCCACTCCATCTACTCAGTTGTACTGTTTTGCTCTCTCTTGCTCTGTTTCTCTCCCTCTCCTCTCTCTGTCTCTTTGAGTCGTCAGTGGGTGGTTTGGTTGAATTAGATCTTGCTGTTCTGCCTTCACTTTTTGATTGTGTAATGTTCAACAGAATTTCTTGCTCATTTAGATGTTAATCAGATTTTGTTGTACATGAGGTGCAGGTACTTCTGGTAACTTCAGAAATGAAGAGTAATGACAGTAGACAGTAGTAATGACATTTTCACACTGAGGGATATTATATCTGCCTTATTTACTGTGTAGCCATATAATCTTACTTTAAACTGTGGGAGTTGTCTGTAGCCAGTGTCGTAGTATGGTAATACATAGATCATAACATGTACAGTTCAATTTCATCATTCATTCTTTAATAGCCTCGTGTTACAACATGGTGCAGAGTGCACTGCATAAATATTTATACAACTATCTAAGCAGTATGGTATTGCTTACTCAAGTCTCTACAGGAGTCTCTCTAGAAATCATGGAATCGTGCTATTAATTTTAGAACAGGATATCATGTTCATATTGTTGTGTATACAATTATATGAGCATAGTCATATTTTTCCTACCCTCTTGGAAGGTTTCACACTTCTCATTTAATCATGGTCCATTTTATTTGGCTTTTTTAATTAAACAAACAAACAAGCAAACAAATAAACAACAAAGGACTAATTTAAATAAGCGATTGCATATGTGTTCATCAGCTTTACAGTGATGAACCTGTGATAATTTTGTTGTATAAATACACCTTTTATCTGAAGGTCCATGTATTGGTGAAACCATATTCTAGACAAAAATTACAATGTGAACACCAAAAAAAACTACAAGCAATTCTGAGAAAAAGCTACTGAGAAGCTTAAGGTCAGGCGGTGGAAATTTCCAAGTCTGATGTCCCTCAAAGTACAATACAAATCCATCACTAAGAAATGGAAGGAACATTTGTAAATCTTCCGACAACAGGCTGTCCTCAAAACTGAGTGACTGTGCAAGAAGGAAACTGATGAGGGACAACATTACGAGGAACAATTAAAAAGAACATTAACGTTTGTTAGTGGTCGAGTCAGAGCCTAGGCAACAGTTCAATAGAGAATTTGTGGTTGGACTGAAAAAGCGCAATCCCCATGCAACCTGATAGAGCTTGAATAGTTTGGCAGAAGAATGGGGGGAAAATTGCAGCGTCCACATGTGCAAAGCTGATTGAGACTTCTGTCTACACAGGCTCAATGCTGTAATTCCTGGTGCATCTACTACATTTTTACTTTAAGGGGGCGAGTTACGTATTTCGTAACTAGTTTGTAGAGATGTTTCCATGAGGACATGGGAGTCGTTTTCTGCTTAACAGTGTAAAACAATGTAATTTACAAGCAGGGTGAATACTTTTATAGGCAGTGGAATTCAATGTCACCACTGTCTTTCTTATTACGCTGAAGTGGTTAGCTACATGACATGAAACATGAATATGTATATACTGCTCTTGTAGACTGAAAATGTGTGATGCTTGTAGTCATTTGGAGATGATTAAATCATGACTGCAATTAAGTGGATTTGAATCTGTATACAAAGGACACCGTGAAGGACATGGCCAGATGGAATCTAATTCCTCATTGGACTGTCAGTCTTTTGTCAAGTATTTTGGACTGCAAACCAACAACTATGTGAATGTTATTTATGTCTGATTAGAGCTTATTTTACTGCGCTATCATGACACACTAAGGAACAGTGTGTTCTTGCAGTCTTGACACACAAGACCTGGGAGGGTCGACCTGTATTAAGACACAAGGGTTTTTCTACAACATAGTGAAATAATGGCCACTTATGCTTAAAGCTTTCCAATGGATGGAGATAGACTGTAGCTGTGCACATGTACTGATATGGAAGTAATGTTATCTGGTTACCCTTCGCTGAAGGTTCTGTATTTGTGATGAATACATTGCCATGCCTGTCTAAAACCTGTCTCGATGCCATTTCAAGCTGCCCTTTCTGTGGAAATCTCTTTGAAAGACAGCTGACCCGCAAAAAATAATTTCATCTTTTCTCCCCAAACCATTTATTTTTTCCTTCTGCAGATTGTCTCCTGAGTTCAAATAGTAGTTGCAAGTGTGAGCATGCGTGCATGTGGAACCATGTGTTGTTTACCAGTTTCTTTGCCCTATGATCCAACATGGTGGTACTTTTTTAAATAATGCTCTTTTTCTTTTTACCCACCTGCAAGAAAAACTAGCTCAGCAGCCGGTAAAGCAGTCAGCTAGGAAGCCAGACATGGTCTAAACAGGCAGCTCCTGTGGGGAAAGTGTGCTAGTTGTGTGCACACAAACACTGCCACTCTGTCAAACTTTCCATCTTCTTCAAAGGGCTACACAGTCATTAGATATACAGGCGAAATAAATAGCTCAGCCCCAGAGAAATCTTGCACCCAACTACCTCATTTATTAGTTCACATAACTCATTCCTTACCTCTATGATGAGGATTAATGCCTGACAGTCTGACAACCACTGACTGTCAAGGTAACTGTAGGTTAAAATTGTTGCTGAGAGTTTTCTTAAAAGAATATTTGTGTGATCTTTTCTTTTTCAGTGGGCTGCCCAAGTATTAATGGTCACCCAAGTACTATAACTGTCTGTGACGCCATCCATGGTTATTTAAGTAGAAAACTTTTTCCCCATACTCTAATGTGCCTGTAGGTTACTTGTTTGCCACTTATGTTCAGATTGGCTGATGCTGCTAAGACTAATGTTAATTCCAAGATTTCAGTTGACAGAACAAAACATGCTGTCAGTGTGTGATCCATGAGTTTGCTGACAGACAGGCTTCAACAGTGCTATAGGAAGCTAAAGATTGTCTATAGAAGTTAAGGTGAGGTAACACTCTGTAACATTGCTGAACAATCAGAGAAGACCAGGTGTTTCTGGAGTCTAGTTCCAAAAACTTAAAACAGAGTCTGAGTCCTTTCTGTTAAAGTCTTCTCTACAAGTTCAATTGTTCAGATCATGTCAATAAATCAACCAACTTTTATTTCAGGACCTTTTAGCTGTTGGGAAAATAAGCTATAAAATTCAATCACATACCACTACCACAAGATCGGAGGTTTGACTAGTTCAATACCTTTTTAACATCATATTAATATAAAAAATGTTCTGGTATACTAAACATGTTGTTTGTTATATTAATCATGCTCATTGTTTTTTAAATAGTTTTTTTTGCACATCAGGTGTACAAAGTTGAGTACCCCACTAGCTTTGAATTATCATTTTATTTTGCATCTATTTCTGTCTCATCCTGAAGTGAAGTTTGTACAGATTTACTTTAGGTTTAGCTTAAGCCCAGCCTCTGGTGTTTAGAAGCAGCTGTTTCTCCAGTGTTCAGTTATGTCACCCATTTATTTAAGGTCCTCTAGACAACAACACTTGTTATCTCAGGGCCAACACTGTATCTGAAATGCTTCATTTCTTTAGGAGGCTCCTCAAACCCTGAAATAGTGCTTTCTTTTCCTGTTTCATATTTAGATAAGCAGCTACTATAACTGAGTTTTACTTTAACTGCAATTTGAAGCCAAATGCAAAGCAACTGTTATAAATACCTGCAATCCCATGAATTAATTTATGGGATGTGTGTGTCTGTAATGCATGCATGCATGTCCGTTTGGGACAATAGCTATGACTTTTGTTACACCAAAAGGCAATGAGTCATTGCTGGTCAAATTACAGCTGAGATGCATCTATTACCTTTTAATTAATGACCTGGGGTCCGTTTTTCAAAATATTTACTTCTGTCCAAGTATGATTATATTAGTGTTTGCAATTAGTGTATTGATGGTTACGATAAATTAGTTTGAACGTAACATTTGGAATAAGGGTCAGACCAGTCAAACTAGAAACTACTGACACATTTCACAAAAATCTGTACAACATGCTGGACAATTAATATTGTTGTCTGGATAATTTTTTTAAGCTTAAGCCTCATGCATCATACCCTTGCACAAAAAATAGGCAGCTACATGTCTTGGAAAATGTGGCATCGTCTTGAAAAATAATTTATGTTATCACATTTTTATTTGGTGAGTGCAATCTGCCCAACGTCCCAGCAACACCTGGCAGCTGAAATTACAGCTCTGTTGAGGGGCTTCAGGATAAGATTTGTAACACTCAGCAGTGCACATTTTGTAGTCACATCCAAATCTTAGCATATGGACAAATGCTTTGATGAATTGCTAATTTAGCATTTTTTATATTTACACAATAAAGAGCCTTGCAGGCATACAGCTACGCTACTTTAATGTAAACATACAAGTGTGAGGAAGCTGAAGTGATGGAGAGAACTTCAGCTGGAGTACTGTGTATCACTGGTTCCAAACCCTGACCTCTACAGGCTAGATAACAGCACCTTGACCTCCTGGTGCACCACAATGCCTGGCCTCATATGGCGAGAGTATGCAGGCAGTTGCTGGAAGAGGGAGGAATTGATATGATTGACTTGCCCCCATGCTCACCTGACCTAAATCCAATAGGACGCCTCTGGGACATATTTCAGCGCATTCGACGGCTCCAGGTTGCACCTCAGACTGTCCAGGAGCTCAGTGATGCCCTGGTCCATATCTGGGAGGATATCTTCCAGGACACCATCCGTCTTCTCATTAATTGCATGCCCCGATGTTGTCAGGCATGCATACAGGCACATGAGGGCCAAACAAACTGAGTATGATTTTGTGGCAAATGGACTAGCCTGCCTCATCATTTTTCCACTTTGATTTTCAGGGTGTCTTTGAATTCAGCCCTCTGTAGGATAATTTTTCCTTTCCTTCAGACGATGTGGCATCCTTTCATTCCTAACACATTACCCAGTCCATATCTGTATACATATCCAGCATGGTTTTTCCCTTTGAGATCTGATATGTTGTTAAAGCAGTGTATAAGAAATTACATTAAGCGTAGATCAGCACCAGTACTCGTTACAGCACAGCTTGGTACTTTCAGATTTTATGTTTTGAATATTTAATATCTGAAACGCAAATTATTCCCCCATGTCCATTGGCTTCTTTGTATGGTATGATGTATTTGCTGAATTCTTGTTTTGTCACGGGAAGTTCTGAATAACATCTGCCCCAGTCCCTGACCACTTGATTTTCTGTCTTGTACAGATTTTCTGATGTTAATGTTTTCAGCTGAACAGTGTGCTGAATTTTAATCTGATCTTCTCTGCACTAAACTGTAAAGGGTTGTTGTGGTGAGTTTGTAGATGTTTAGATTGCCTTTGATGTGCTTAGTCTCACTTTGTTGAGCTCCACAAATTTGATATTTCAAACAAATGCATCTCAATTTCACAGGCTCTGTAGCTCCCATAGAGGCATATTTGCTTTTTTGTTGCCAGTGCTCCTGCTATGTCATGTAGGGATACAGATATCAAACAGCCTGCAGTTCATAGCTGTGTTTGATAATTTTGATGTGTAGCTGGGGTACAGAATAATACAGACGATCCATTATTTTTCCATGTATGTAGTCTATGTATGTCAACACAGATTATTGAGGTTTATTGTCTTATATGAACCCACATTTTTTGGATTTAATTTAACCGTACAGGTTGCAATGAAGGTGTCCACAATGGCTAATTTGAGAGTTTAACCTTTTTTTATAAACCTTCGACATGTCTCATGAAATAGTCTGCCATGGTTAACCTTTACCAACCTTTGACTAAACAATAGTTTACATATTTGCTAATGCGAAGTGACGAAGCTGCATATGAATATAATTTATGAGGATTTAGGAGTCTAGTTATATCTCCTCACCATTCACCTCTGCACTGGTCAAATCCTGTGTGGAATCTCAACTCTGCTTTTCAGTCCTTGCCAGCACATCAGTCAGGTATCATTAGCATTGCATTGTTTCTCTGGATCATAAGTCATACTTTGGTGTGAATTGTCCACAAAAACATTGCTCAAATAGACTGTCAATCATACATTTCTGTTTGGATATACTTTGTGAGATAGTTGTGAGTGGAAGCTTGAAATAAAAAAACTGCATAGATTATACAAAATGGATAATAAACCCATGATACACATTTTACTTTGTTTTTACTTTGTTTTGCTTGTTATTTTGATTAATTAATTTGTCCAGGTATAGATGTATTAATTGGTAGGAACACAAATCTCGCAAATTGGGTTGTATTAAACCTATTTCTTTATATGTGCATAGAGCACACACAGTGACATCACATTTATTCTGTCATCGTCAAATTAATGTTATGCTGATTTGAGCTTCTGTTTGATATTTGAAGCAGCAAACGGGTCATGTACAGCTATGGTAGATGGAGAAATGATCTTCTAGTTAATTGACAGATAGCCTGCCCAAATAAAGTCTATGCGTGGGGAAATGGTGCAGTTTTTTATGTATTAGTTGACCCTTTCTGTAGTATGTAAAAACACACTCGCTCTGAGATCTTCTTTCCCTTGACTTCATTCCTGTTCCAGTCTGTTGGTATTTAATTTTACTCCTAAACAGCCGGCAGTTGATGGTGAAGATTTATATTGCATTCATTAGACATCATACATATGAGGGACGTGTCTGTATGTGAGCATCTGCGCTGTAAAGTGGATTAGTAATTGGATCTCAAAAAATATTCCTAGATATGAACATGGGAAAATGTGACTTCACACGTCTGTCAGTGAAATCAACCTGATGATCACAATCTCGAATATAATCCTGTCTCTAGCTTTCTACTATAAATATACATTAAAATTAGTCAACAGCACTGTATTTATGGCAATAGAAACACGATCATGTTTATGTAAATATGAAGTATATAAGCATATAAAACAGTTTTTTCTTCACAAGCTAAGGGATGGAAGTAAGTTTTTATATCGCTTTCAGTGTGAAAATTATGGACCTCTTAGACTAGTACAGGTTGCAATGAATGTGTTCACAATGGCAAATGTAAGTTTAACCTTTTTTAATAAACATTCGACATGTCTCATTAAATAGTCTGCCATGGTTAACCTTTACCAACCTTTGACTAAACAATAGTTTACATATTTGCTAATGCGAAGTGATGAAGCTGCATATGAATATAAATTGTAATGAATATAAATTATTACTTAGACTAGTTAGATGTTGGGAATGTTCTTTTATCTTGTCACATAACCCTGTTTCTCAGTTATTCATTCTCTCTTATGGTCTTGATACTTCCTCAGGTAAATGTATGACACTTGATTTTTGTTGTTTAACATTTATAAACTAGTTTATATTGCGATCGAGAAGCACGGCACAGCATCATAAAAACTACAGAGGAATATAATCAGTTTTGTCAACTAACATTTTTAGAAGGGCTTTATATGCCCTATAAAAATTACTAGCACAACCTTCATGTTCAGGTAGACTGCACACAAAAAGATCGAAGATCATTAATTTCCATTTACGCACATAATGTTCAAAATATAGTGAAATAAATAAATCTTACTTATTCATTTGGTGCTGGACGGGGATTGAACCAAAAGAATACAGCATTGAACATTATCAAAACAACACATCACAGTACATTTTTATGCCAAGAAGCACATCAATCTTAAGCATTTTGTTACTCTTCTCTTTACATTTTCCAGAACTGAGAAGCAGCTCATGTGGCAACCCTGGGGTTCCACCCAAAGGCATACTGAATGGGACTCAGTTCAACGTAGGCGACAAGATCCGCTACCGGTGTGTCACTGGCTATGTCCTGGATGGGCATTCGCTCCTCACCTGTGCCACAAATGCAGCCAGTGTGTCTGTGTGGGACTTCCCTGTTCCAATCTGCAGAGGTGAGAATGTTTTAATACCAAAACTGTACTACTTGGATAAGTTATCTGATGATTAACTTGCTGTCTTATGTCAAACCTATTTGTATAATGTGACTTACCATGAAGAATACATGTTATTGGTTCCTATGATAGGCTTGTGTTGACCTCTTGCCATTTAAATATCAAGAATTGCTTAAAGTTAATAGCTTTTCAGTGATTGACAGTTTGATGGCAGTGTGATTAGGTGAGTCATTTGTGCCACATATGTTGTAAAATGTGACACAAGTCTTCATTAAATATATAAATGTATTTGCATTTATTATCTGATGGGATAGAACAATTTTAATCATGTTGAAAAGTTGATTAGAGCCTCAGTGGCTCAAAAGGTTAATTAAATATTTATTCCTGTAGAGGAGATGGTTTAAATACACTGATAAGTAGGAGTTTTACATTTGCTAGATTTTGGCTCTGTTTTTGCCATGCTATGAGCAGAAGATTTTGGTTCTTATTCTTTGGAATGTAAGCAGGTTTTTCTGATCCAGACTTATCAAAGTGTAGTCCTTTTAATTTAACGATCTGTTTTGCTCTGCTGCCTTATTGAGGTTTTGGTCCTCCTTCTTGTCAGGTTGCATGCGCTGTGAAACACTGTAAAAGCACAGAGAGAGTGAAGTGTATGCTTTACACAATGATAGCACAAGAATAGTTTATTTCACACAGTTGGTTGGTTAATGACTACTACCCATTATACCACGCTGTCTATCCCATGGTGTGTTTAAATGATGTCCTACCTTAGGCTAACACAAAAAGTTTCTATAGATACAGTAGATATGATTTGTGCTAGTAAATTTCAGTCTGCGTATTATTATTTTTCATTGCAGCTGTTTAAATATTAACAACCTTTCATTCCTGGATTTGTTAGAAACAGTAGGTCAAGAGAAGTAAGTACTTATTGCAGTTTTGGTGAACCTAAGCAGATTTGTGATAAACATAGACACCATCCTCTTTGCATTTGGTAAGTCAACCTTCAAACACTTCAATAGATGTGCTGCTATAGTCTCATTTATAACCCGGGAAAACCTTGACTGTTATTCTTGTTATCTTTTATAGAGAGTCACCATTTCATACAGTACACTGCAAGGACAAATATTAGGCAGATAGTTAAAGGAGAAGGATTAAGAGCCATTCTCATATAAGGATAATGTCCTTACAATCTCAGAGCATAGCCTGTTCTGGTATTTTCTTTATGCCTCTGCACCAGTGATACCCAGAGCCAGAGGCATTATGTTTTTGGTTGTGTTATCCATACGTCAGTCTGTATGGCCACACAGTTCTTTTGAACTCATTGGAGGGAGTTCCTTCACATTTTACACAAATGTCAACTTGGACTCATTGACAAACTCTTTCATGTGAATGCGATATTTGAACGCTTTAAAGTAATTTCTTCAGATTTGGTACAGCTGTCCAGTTGGAGTGAATAATGAACTCATTAGTGTTGAAAGTCAAAGGTCAAAGTCGTAGTGACCCAGAGAATTAATGTGAGAATTATCTGTCAGTGACAAAATTTTTTTAATAATGATGGAAAAGCCTGAAGTCCAATCTTTTGTCCAGTGTTCTCTTTGATGGCTTTAACCATTTCATTAGTTTGTGTGCTGTGCCATCTCACTCACATAGACAGATGCGCAGGTCTTTCCAGTTTTGCGCAAAGAATAGCCTACATGGCAGAGGTATTGTGGAAACGGCACTCAATGCAGCTCAGTATCTGAGTGCTGGGAGCATATTGAAGAGCCACAGACTGTAGGGCATGGTCCAACACGGGAAACAGAGAGGTGCAGAAGGGGTGCATGCTTCCTTCTGATGCAAATGCTAGCAGAGCAAAGGTTTATCTTTATGCTAGGCCTGGGCGAAATCTACCAAAAATTTTTATCCCGGTATTTTTTGGCTCTGTCATGATGACCTTTTATATCCCAGTACAAATGTTTATCGTACAAAATGTTCAGGTTCAATGAAAAGGCATAACAGAGACATGTTTTTTCTTGTTTTCTTGCCTGATGAAAGACTCTACTCCTGGTTGTAAAGATCTAAATATGAGCACAGTATTAAAATTTCTATACCATGTGTGAAAATCAATATAAACAGGTATACCGTTATACTGCCCAGCCCTACTCTATGCCCTATTAAACATATCATCTGTTCTGTATAATAATTATTAAAAACTGAAAATGAACAAATGAAATGTAACTCAAACTACAGTATTTACCTGGAATTATGTAATTTAAATATATTTTTAGTATTGCTAAGTAATACTAATGCTTCATAATACTTTATATTAACACTCACGGAACAGCCATGCAGTGAAATATTTTTACTTCTAAATGCGATCATCACTTCAATGATTTTACTTTGATTAGTAAGTCTTAAAGGTCCTTATTTATTGTCATTTAATAATGAAAAATACTTGAAGAGCTGTGCAGAGCACAGCGGAGAAGAGCACAGTTAAGCAGGTAGATTGAGCTTTAGTCAGAGCTGAGTAGATTGATGCCAAGTGCCATGTTTGTCCTCACTTAAATTGCATATTGCAGTTTTAAATGTCTTTTATAATTCAGTTAAAAAATGTTAAATTAAAATGACAGGTAATAATAGATTATGACAGAATTTTTATAAGCCTCTCTATCAAAATGATGGACAATGAGAAAGCACAACCTCTGTAGTGATCTCACCCTTATCTAATCCTTGTGAACTGATATATCAGGAATGTGCTGAGGGAATTTTGTCATATTTGTTGTATTTTCCATTGTCATCAATCCTATATCTCAGAAACGCATGGAGAGAACTTCATTATATCTGGCGCAAACATCCCCTTGGACTCACGCATAAACCTATTAGAATATGAGTCTGGAAAGACATGCATGTAAACTTCAACATCTCTGGTTAGAGGAGGAATACAACTGCAATGCAGCGATTCTTGTTATTCCTCATTTCTTATTGCTTTATGCTAAAGTAGGGTTACCAAGCCATAAAATATTATGCACAATGGAAGTATTTGGATTAATTCTCTCTGTACTTTAATTGAGTCTTTTTATAAGCAGAATTTCTTCATTGTGACTAATAATGATCAAATTGAATGTATTACTCAATTAGATTAATCATAACATTTTGGGTCTCAAACTCAAAGTTCTCCTTCTCCCATCTGAACATAAGCAATACCAGAGGCAGCAGAGTAAATTTGCCCAAGCAACTCATTCTACAGCAAGGCACAGCGAAAACATGGTTCAGCATATGTTTGTAAAATGAGGAAGAGGAAACAAAAGCTGCAGATGGAGACCTCTTTTCCATTTAAGGATAGTATTAGGTTTTATTGCCACAGGCCAGAAACATTGTTCCTTTTTAGGCCTGGGCACTGCTTGAACCCCACATTCTCTTGTCTAAATCCGGCCCGGCTCCTGTATGTGGGCAGATGGTCCTTTGATCTTATTTCCTCAGAGATTCTGCCCTTTTTGCTCATTACCAATTGTTTCACATTAACCACACAACAACACAAAATCTCTCCCCAATTTACAGTCTACCCCCCACTGTCTCCTCACTCTCTCAACTGGTCCAGCCAGACCTCCTTTTGTTACTCTCAGTCTCTTCATCTTTCTCCCAATTCTTGTCTTCTTCCTGGTCCACCTTCCACCAAGTCCACCTTGTCAAATTTTTGTGCGTACGACTAACAGAAAGACAAAGTGATGGAAGGCAGGGTGCTATTAAATACCTGTTTTTTTCATACATAAGCTGCTTTATGGGAGTATGATGAAACTGTGTGGATTGCAAATATGAACAATATTAAACATCATTACTAACCCATAAAATTCAGAAGTTTTTTTTCTGGACAGACCCATCAACTTCCATTAAATTAAAAGTGGTCACTGCAATGTGTGCCCTGGAGGCACAACATGGAAATTGGTGTGGATAAAGTGTAGATACAATTTAGCATTTCTCTTCCTTAGATTGCCTCCCGATGAAACAACCCACAACAACACATTTAACTATTTTATAGGATATTAGGCAACCTATTATTCTTTAACATAAACACTGAAGTTATTGTGAAGCTGTAGTAATAGAGGTCTTACTTCATTTTAACATGTTTCAACCAGATACCTGTTCAGCATTACTCTTTCAGAGGCAACAGTGAAGCTTGGAAGTTTATTTATTTATTTTTTAATAAAATACTGAGAGATGTACCTAGACAGACATATAGGGATGGTTTATGTGTATAATCAAAGAGATTGAGGGACCGACGACAAAAAGCAGAAAGAGTCAACTCCGAGCAGAAAGGCAGTGAGATGGAGAATTAATGTCTGCTCTAATCGTGATTTGCTACTGCCTGTCCCAAGAGCTCATTTTGATTCCTTCCATCTAAATTGTCTCGGGACATTCATTAAACCAGCCAGTGAAACAGCAAACAGGGACAGCGTGGTAACATGAGAATATGCTCTATTGATACACTGTCATTCTTGCTGGCAGCCGCTGTCCAATAGAATAAGAAAACTAGGCCACAGAAAAATCTTGCCTCTTTTAAACATTGTGATTGGTGCTATGATACGATATTGCTCATTGAATTATCATCTTCTTCACACATAACTTATTTAAATCTGAAATTATGGTGGAATGGCCTCTAAATTGAAATGACTCCAAAAATATGTATGATAAAACATGAAGTGCACTAATTACAGATCTCCTTACTATACCTCAACCCTATAAATGTTTAACATGACTAGCAGCTAAGCAAATAAGGGACTTACTGTAGACACAGTAACTGCCTTTGCATTAACACAGGGATTATTACAAAGGCAAAACCTGAGGTAGTGTAGAAAATTATACATGAGTTCTTTCCTTTTTATCCTTGGGGGTGAATATTTCTAAGTAGAAAGACAAGTGTTGTATATCTGATCAAAGTCAAGGGGAGAGAGGCTTAATCCCTCCTCAAGTAGCATTAGATTACTGATGCCGGGGATGTAAATGAGCCCAGCTAAAGCAGTCCTAATCCTCACCACCATCTTTTTTTCCCTTTTTTTCCCTACTGCCATCGTTTGTAAAAGAGACAGCTCTTTTTTAAATCCGGAGCATGCTCTAATGATTCGCTATGGAACACATTGCCCAGCATTCAGTGCTTCTTTTGTCACAAAACCTCATTGGCAAAATGTACCTGAAATGCTGCCATGAACCCCAGTGAAACACTGCGTGTGAATATATAGAGGCTGTACGGCATTATCCAGCTGAAGTCATTTAAAATTCTTGAGCTGCAAAGCATTTTTTTCAGCCTCAGACAGCACTTTGCCAGGTTATGATATACAGTACCATGCATGGATGCTTCTCAAAGAAACAGCTTAGAAACCTGCCATGGTACTTATAATGAATTGCTACAAAGCATCTACCTAATTTTCCTACAGCTGTAGTCTGTTTAAACCTACCAGTTTAATTGGCTGCATTAATAAGTTAAGTGATGTTATCACAGAATGTTGTTGCATAAAAGAATCACATGTCTTCACAGAACCTTTCACTCACACTTTTGTACATGGCTTTTTATTGCCACCGCTTGAGTTGAAAGATGTTCTACAATGATCAGAGAGCATATCTGCTATTATGTAAAACCGTTAGAAACCATAAAGGAGCTATGTTTTAGTATCAGCATCCTATTTTGGTGTACAAAGACCCAAGAAACAATAAAAAGCTTTCATTTTTGTTTACCGTTTGTGGGATAGCATTTTGAGTGTGCGTTTTGTGTGTTCAGTCAGTGGTGTCATTTGACACGGTGGCAGTTTTGTCCTCTGTGCCTTCAAGTCAACACCTAGAACATAAACACCGCTGGCTGACAGCTTGTGGTTTGTTCGGTGCTCATACACCTCAAGGTATTTTATCCATATCTACAGTACTGAGTTCTTATGCCATGTGTTTATATTTGATGATGTGTATACCGAGTTCCATGATATGCCTCGAGACCCTAGCAGATGCTCTGCATTTTTTGGGATAATTATATAATTTGGATATATTCCTCTACATACAGAAATTTTAAAGTTTAAAGTACATATCCAGTTAAGGTACAGTTTCCAACAGTTCCAAAGCAATAAAAGCAAGTCTGACAAAGCATTTACATTTGACCTTAGGCTGTACAACATATTTTCCTTTTCCTTTTTATTATATTTGTTTCTCTTGACTGTTGCAAATTGATCTTCTATAATATGCTTGTTTGGTTGTTAGAAATGTTCTACTGTTCTTTACCAGCTGTTGAAAACACTGTTGCTTTTGAATGTAATCCATTAATTTACAGCCTGCCTTTGCTGCCAGATCTTGAACAGTTGTGGCTTCATAAAATTTCAAAGGTATTGTGTAATGTGGCTGACTGAAATTTCGCAGTGTTCCCACAGGTTTCTTAATGTCCAGTCTCATTCTCATATTGGGATCTGCATGCCGATGTCAGTGGGCTAGATTATAAATACTAGATTTTAGGCATCTTCCTGACTTTTTATTTATTATTTGTCGAACTTACCAATTCAGGTCATCCAACAAATTTTAATATTGCACAAAGATAAAGTGAGTTGATACAAAATGCGCTTTTCAAATGGTCCAAACCTGCCTAGCCCAGTGTAACAACAGTAATTAGCCACAGCTTGTTAGATCATAAATAACCTAACAACACATTTTTTGGAATGCTGTGTTCAATTTGACTTGCCAATTCCAGGCCTGATGACATCCAAACCTATTGAATCAAGAAATCACTTAAATACAGTATGTCACAAAAGTGAGTACACCCCTCACATTTTTGTAAATATTTTATTATCTTTTCATGTGACAACACTGACGATATGACACTTTGATACCAAATAGGGTAGTCAGTCTACAGCTCGTATAACAGTGTAAATTTGCCGTCCCCTCAAAATAACTCAAAACACAGCCATTAATGTCTAAACTGCTGGCGACAAAAGTGAGTACACCCCCTTGAAAAATGTCCACATTGTGCCCAATTAGCCATTTTCCATCCCTGTTGTCATGTGACTCATTAGTGTTACAAGGTCTCAGGTGTGAATGGGGAACAGGTTTGGTGTTATCGCTCTCACACTCTTTCATACTGGTCACTGGAAGTTCAACGTGGCACCTCAAAGCAAAGAACTCTTTGAGGACCTGAAAAAGATAATTGTTGCTCTAAGCTAAAAGAATATAGCCAACACCCTAAAACTGAGCTGCAGCACAGTGAACTTATTTGGTTCAGATGGTGTCAAGCGTGCGTGGCGGAAACCAGGTGAGGAGTACAAAGTCAAGTGTGTCTTGCCTACAATCAATCACGACCCCAAACACACCTCCAAGACGACCACTGCCTTGTTAAGAAACTGAGGGTAAAGGTACTGGACTGGCCGAGCATGTCTCCAGACCTAAACCCTGTTGAGCATCTGTGGGGCATCCTCAAACAGAAGGTGAATGAGTGCAAAGTGATGTTGTCATGTGAGTGGAAGAGAATCCCATTGGCAACCTGTGAAGCTCTAGTGAACTCCATGCCCAAAAGACTTAAGGCAGTGCTGGAAAATAATGGTGGACACGCAGAATACTGACACTTTAAGCACCATGTGGACATTTTTCACAGGGGTGTACTCACTTTTGTTGCCAGCAGTTTAGACATTAATGGCTGTGTTTTGAGTTATTTTGAGGAGACAGCAAATTTACACTGTTATACGAGCTGTAGACTGACTACTTTACTTTGTATATAAAGTATCATATCTTCAGTGTTGTCCCATGTAAAGATATAATAAAATATTAACAAAAATCTCACTTTTGTGACATAGAATAGAAGCTGTCTGACACGGTGATGCAAGCTTAAAAGATCTCAAAAAGCAACACATCATGCTGCGATCTTGAACAGTATAACTGCCAGATGGGTGGTGCGGTGTAGTGTAGTCCGAAAGTAGAGCGAAAGTTAAAACTAAAACTGTAATATGATACATTTGAAAATTTTTTTTACATTTTTTTTTATTGATTCTGGGAAGATAAGAATGGGGCAACATTTTTATTGCTTTTTGTTCATTGAATTAATATTTATTGTTTTAAGCTTCAAACCTGATTACAATAATTAGTGAAAACATTTAAACACAACTGACATCACTAATCTCACATCACTAAATGTAATTAGCAAGTTGGATTTCTGCTTTAAGATAAGTAAAAAGCAGACAGGCATTAAATGTGATCTTGTTTTTATTTTTTATTTTTAAACCTTGGTATGAAACCAAATTATGGTATCACAAGGACCAACATTAAGGCAGTAAATGTATATGGTTTGTTAGTGATATAGCGTTTCAGGAAAGAATTACTTAGGATACATTTCAGGAGCTTAAGAGATGTACTTAACGCTTAAAGCAGGTCATAATGGTTACTGGTGGTTACATGGTTAATGGTTCTTGTGCATGGTTGGTTTGGCCAGTGAGGGCATTTGTGTTAAAGCTTATCTGCAGAATTCTCCTCTGACAGTTTATTTTTCCTTTTCCATCCCATTCTATATTTTTTATCTCATACAGAAACCTTGTATTTCTTATGTTTTCTTTTATATTCTCTTCATGCTCAAACGTTTGATTTATTCTGAACTTTGGCCATTTCCTTCCTATAAATATTTTTGTCTTTTCCTGTCTCGTTGTCTGGTCAGACTCTCTAATACTCTGATGCAAGCTTTAAGTTCACTCTCCAACCAGTTGCTCAGATGTGCTGGGCACTGTTTGGGATGTCATTGTAAATGCTTTATGAGGATATATGATTTGGCCTTAAGTGTAGGTTTTTTTTTTTATGTCGCAGATGATGATGATTTTAAATGAGATTTGTTGTTACAAGGCTACAGACATTCAACAAATAAAAGCCTGCCCTTGATGTAGTCTGCAAATGAGTCTGCCCTTGATATGAATCATATGTGTATCTGTGGTACCCCACACAGTATCAATTTGCCATCTCTGCCCTTCCTGTAAAGGCTTTGATCAATTGCTGTGCTTCTGCTAATGTGTCAGAGGACATGGATCAAGCTAACTAGCTGCCCCTACTCTCCCATCTTCTCCCATTTTTCTTTATCTTCTTTTGAATTTCATACGCTGGCTTCCTTGTTCCTTGACCAATCGTGTAATGCGGCACACAGGAATGTTCCAAGGCTGGCAGCTCTGACAGCCCTGAGTGGAGCACTGAGCCATCAAAGGCTTCAGCTGGCACAGCTGAGTGTCACATATTAGTCTTAAATGATGTGAAAACTGTGAAAGCCCTGCCATCATTAGAATTCTTTAGGGACAAAAAATGGATACAAGGATAGAAGGCAGGGTTGATGAGTAATAGTAGAAAGATCTGAGAAGGCTTGGAGGAGAGGAATGGTGAGAGAGATGGAGAGATAATGAGAGGGTGGGGGAGAGAAGGGAAAAGGGATGTGGAGTGAAAGAGAGTAAGCCACTGTTATGGTAGAGTGCATTAACATTCAACTGATGTGCTATGCTCCCCACACTGGAAAAAAAATACAATTTCACAGCATTATAAGCCCTGTTTATCACCATTTGTTTGTTTCCTGAAACACGAGGGGGCTCTGAGGACACAGTGATGAATTACTAAGTTTTGGATGGAGGGAGGAAAGAAGAAAGCAAAAAGGACAAAAGAGAGGAAAAGCATTTTTCCTTTAGAAACTTCGTAGAATGAAAACAGAGTTATGACAGAATAGTTATGGCCATTGTCACTTATCTTAATGCTTCATAATTCTTGCCACAAGTAACCCTTTAATCTTACATTATATACTTTTGCACTGGACATAGCTGTAGATGCTGGATTTAACCACCTGTGGATCTATGAAACAAAAAAAAAAAGATGTTTAAATAGCCTGCGAAGGTCCATATTGGTCTCTCTGTGATTTGCATTTATCTGATGGGACAGCTACAGATGTTTTATGCCTGCAGCCACTTTTCCCCCCATGTTGAACTTTGAAGAACGGCTCTGAAATAACCCAGAGACCATGTGTCTGTTCTCCTCTCACACTCCCCACCCTGTTTTTCTTTTTGGTGACTGACAGCGGAGGACACGTGTGGTGGCACCCTGAGGGGCTCCAGTGGGCTCATTTCCAGCTTTGATTTTCCCAGTGGTGACTCCCCTGGTGCCGGAGGAGGTGGAGGTACTGGAGGCCTGGGCAGCAGTGGGGAGTGTAAGTGGACCATTCTGGCAGATCCGGGGGACACCATCTCCCTGGTGTTCACAGAATTTCAGATGGAGGAGAAGACTGATTATCTGGAAGTGGAAGGATCTGAACCGCCAACCATCTGGTGAGTCGAGCTGTGAGGAGGAGTGCGGGTGGGTTGGATTTCATAAGTTGAGCATTCAGTTGCTCTTGCATTGAGAGATTGAGTGAGAGTTACTGGAAGTTGATGTGTGTGTTTTTGGGTGCAAGCTGTGCACTGTGTTGACAAGGTGTTGTGTTTGTGATTTGTGTGAAAGTGATTGTATTAGTGACCATGCAGGATTGCAGTTTTGACCTGTGTATCGGGTGGAAAACAAGTGTAGTCTTTTAGTGAAACTTTTAAATCAACAAGGCCTAACGAAATGCAGGCCAGAGATTTTAATTGAAATGAGTACGCTTTTTGGGCTTGATGAGTATGCCAAAGGGTTTGGCTTTTACAAATGAACATTTCAGTAAACTAAGTAATGTCAAGTTTACACATAAACATAACCCACGTCTCTAAGCTTTGCATGTAATAAAAAAATGGAAAAATACAATTGCGCCCCTTGTTGTGTAGGAGCGCAACGAAAGTAAAAAAAAGAAGTGTGTATAATTAATTCTTACAATATTTTTGACATAAAAGGAAAAAAAAACTAATGTTAAATTACTGAAAGAAAAATAAAACTAATGTCATATTGTTGAACCAACATAATCGACTAATTGAATGCTGTAGAGACAATCATAAGATAAAACAAAAGGTTATGAGAATATGTAGAAAGAATAAATACGTTCTGGCCATTGATTTACAGATCAGAAGAGTTTATTCCCAAGAGTAGTGTAAGCTTGGTAAGACAAGGTTGTATTGCCTTAGGATTCTGTCTTTGGATAACAAAGATGCTTGCCTGCTGAGATATTAAAGCATATGAAGGAACCCTGGGTCGGTATGTATAGTTGAGCATGACCGTGTAATGCTTTGTAGGAGCAGGACTTCAAAATCAGCTGCAGGTATTGAGAGCTGCACTAAAGAGATAGAAGCTAGCCTACTGGCATGCAAATGGGGCTTTTAATGAATTTTCATGGACAGTTGTGTGCAGAAAACCTTTTAAATATGCCATGTGGCTCTGATTGAATTAAATCAATTCAGTTCACAGAGAAGGCACATGATTTCCTGTTGCATAATTCAAATTAAAGTGCACATGAATTACACCCTGTGATAGAGTTTTGTTTAAAAAGCAGCCTTCAGACAATTTTTGTTTTACGGCTTTCTGTGATTTTTGATGTATAAGTCACTCCCAGCTGAAACAAGTTAATATGAAATGAGTCTGACCCAAAACCTTGAGGCTAAGGTTATCCATCTCTGCTCCGTCCTGTGTGAACGGGAACATCCACCAGGTTTATTTGATCTTGCCGTGCATTAATTATAATTGGCTGAAAGAAGCTTTAATCAATCACTGAGCTATGAGCTTTGTTGTCCCTGAGAGTTGTCATCCGGAGTCAGAGGGGGAGAGAGAGGCAGACACTGTGTCAGTGAGAGACAGAGAGCCAAAAGGAGTGTGTGGTGATGACTGCTAAGTACTGTATGTTGACGTACCTAAAGAGAGTGTGACAGGGAGCTGATATAGAATGACACTGATGTGTTTCAACAGACCATAAAGTAACCATCTTCTCTTAGGTCTAAAAGCTCCAAAATTAACTCTTTCGCTGACAAACATGTCTTTTGGTCCTAACTTCTTAGAGTACTAGTGGCAAATGGCGTGTCTTTTGCTTTTCGGGATTAAAGAGAAATGGTTTCTTAATAGTTAAATATTTACATGCATTTTATTTCTATTTATTTATTTAGTTAAAACCTGTCAACATTTTACTGTCCAATGGGCTGTCATTTAAACAGAGAACAAAGCAAATGAACGTCATTGCATGTTCAGACATTACAGGGACACAAAGCAATGGATACTGGACAGATTATTACCTTGTGCCTTCAAAGTAAAAGCATTTATAAGTAAGAATAAACAATACCGTTGATTTCTTTCCTTTAGCAGGTTTCCAATAATTACTTGTACCAGTTAGTGTTTTACTTGTATTACACCAAAACAACCATGCCTGCTATTAGGCTGCACCTTGTGTGATTAAAACATAACATAAGTTCTTTTGCTTTAGTGTCCTTGGAAAAGTTGACACATGATATATATTTGTGTCAGTTAAATTAATTTAACAAGAATTACCTTTATTTGGGGTTTATTTAGGTTTACTCACAGTGTACAGTCAGCTGTCATCACGCAGGACTTCAATCCTATGAAGCTCCAAGATAATGCTATTGTCCATCTTCAAATGTCAAAGGCTGTCAGGTAAAGTTCTCGGTTCAAGTCACGCTCACACTATCCAAGTGGGACCCAGTGAGCTTCAGTGCAGTGAGGTCAGAATTTGAGAGAGATGTCTTAAACTCATCCAGGCAAACAGACAAGCAAACAAACAAAATACAGATTCAGGATGAGTATTTATCTCATGTTTACAAAATTGGTTGCTTTTTTTTGAGTGTCTCTGGCTGCATACAAGGCAATGGGACAGCTGACTTTAAAGCATTCTAACGTATAACACCAGCTGCAGTGAGTCAGAGACAAGCAAACGGTGAATTCATCCTTGAGGTTTAGAGCTGCTTAACAGTGATTGCCACCTCAAAGTCAGTTAGATTTAAGATATCCTCTTTACTTTTTTCTGCCGAATAGATGTAAAGCATGGCCCAACTTAACTTATTATCTTTTTTTTTACCCGTGGTATTACAGATTGTCATCATGTAATGAACATGAATAAAAATGTCAATGGCAAGGAGTTGCAAATTAAGAAACATTGTTCCCTGGCAGGATAATTAAATTCATTGTTAGAGAATAAAACCTGCAAAATAATTCACAAGATAGTACAGCTCAAAGAAATTGATTCTCAACATAATTAATAATGAAATCCACAAATACAGTGCAGCTTGAATGTTTGAACACTAGAGTTATTGTCATATTTTTTGTAAAAAATATAAAAACAGCCCTGTTCATCTAAACCCACATTTTGCAATACATACATTCCAAATATAGGGGAACAACAAAAATATATAACCTAGTTGTTTCTTTAGAAAATATGGTTCGTGGACCCATTCAGTCAGTAGTTTTTGGCACCTCCTTTATCTCCTTATTTTACCTAACCATTTTTGTAGGAACTAACTAGTTTCTGCATTAGGAATTACTGTCCCCTCCTCCTTATACAACTCGGACAGTTGAGTATGGTTCACCACAGTATGAGCAGTGTATTATTTTTAGGGTTTTCCTTACTTTTTTTGTACTGGGAGGACATGGTAATGAATACAACCAGTAGCGGACAGTACAAGAGTGGCCGAATTGTTTACCAGTCTCTAGGCCTACCCTGCTAGGAGCCAGACCCCAGATCTTTGTGGAGCAGAGTAGAAGATGTGGGAGATGAATGCCTGAACTCCAATGAAAGTGGGGGAGAGGTTTAAACCTTTTCTTTCTTTCGTCATCATGGGAAGTGTCCTTGACAAATAAGCTGGACAAGCTTGGACACTATGACTCAGCGGGAATATCGTGCATACATTATTATATGTTTTACTGACAAATGGCTAAAGGAACATTTCCCAGAATTCAACTGCACCACCAGCAGCTTCCAGACTGTGCATCAGGCATAGTGGGAAGAAGAGAGAAGGGGGATTTACTGTGCTTGTGAGTAACAGGTGGTCCAAATTTGGACATGTTAATGTGAAACAATGTTTCTGTAGCCCAGACATTGAACTTTTAGCTGTCAGCTTGGTTCCATGTTAAGAACTTATTGAGTCTGTGCAAGGGTCCTCTCTATAAACAAAGTGGAGATAAAATTTCTGAATTTCTGAGTGGGTGGTCAGCAGTACAGGAGCACCACAGGGGACTGTTCTCTCACTGTAGTAATCTATTTAACCTCTACACACACCTGTCATCTGCAAAAGTTCTCAGATGACTTTGCAGTTGTGGCGTGCATCAATATTTGTAAGGAGGCACAGTACAGAGGCCTGGTGGACCATTTTGTGATGTGGTGTGGGAAATGTGACCAAGTAGATGGCTGTGGACAGCATTAACAATATCACCATTTTGAGAGAGGAAGTGCAGGTAGTAGAGGGGTACAAATACCTGGGAGTTCACCTTGACAACAGACTGGACGGGAAATACAATACGAGTTCGTCTACAGGAATGGACAGAGCAGACTGTACTTCTTAAGGAAGCTCAAGTCCTTTAATATGTCCAATAAGATGTTGCAATTCTTTTAACAGTCTGTTGTAGCCAGCCAATAGTATTTGCTGCTGTCTGCTGGGGCAGTGACATCAACAAACTAAACAAACTAATCAGGAAGTGCTGAGGACTTCACTGGAACCCTTGTAGCAGGTGGTGGAGAGCAGGATGCTGCACAAACTACTGAACATCATAGAGAACAGCTCAAATCATTGCCACAGCCTATTGGACAAACATGGGAGCAGGTTTACCCATAAACCTCTCCAGTTCTGCTCTGATAAGGAACGGTACAGGTAGTTATTCCAGCTACCAGCCATCACCCCATACAACGACTACATTATGACAGCTCTGCTCCAACAGTTTCCAACATTGGGAGTGGGAAATACTTCATTGTATTTTATTACTATATATGTATTTTCTGCTATTGCACATTCATCTTCAAGGCATACAGTTACACAGCATGCATAATAGTCTTTCTGTTTCTTTGTAGATTTGCAGATTCTGCTAACATGTGTAAGTTAAAAGTGCAATGGTTTCTGTTTAGATGTGTTTTTTGTGTATTCTGTATTATCTTCTGCATGTGTATGTCTTAGTGTTTTCTGTGTTAAGACTACTGCAACACTGGAATTTCCCTTTGGGTTTAATAAAATATCAATCAAGAGGTTCCGAAGCAACAGATATTCCACAAATGTAATTACTGAAAATATATGAATATTAATTGTATTTTAATGTAATTTTTATGTAGTTCATGTTATAATATGGACTAAGCAGTAAGATTTGACTGCCACTCTCCTGAAAGTACATAAGTGATTCCCAATAATAAAAGCCAATACCTGATCATTGGTCAGTCCACAAAATCCATTGTAAGACATGTGGTTTGCTGACACATCTTAGCTGCTTTTCTCCTTGTATCAATTGAAGATTTCTATCAGATCTCTCCAAATTAGTTTATTGATTACTTCGTTGTCAGGCTGAGGAAGGTTGATGTGGGGCTACACATCAGTCATTGTGAAAATAGAGACAAAAATAAAGAACCTCCTTTGACAAAAGCCAGCATTGGAGTCTGGCTAGCCAAGGAAAACATTACTGTTATTCTCTTTTTGACCTTTAATATGATTGTGCAGCCCTGTTCACAAAGGGCAAAAACAACAAGCTGTAGATTACGTGTCACTCATTATTTCAAATATGGTTACACAACATAAATCCTGAAAGGGTTTGCTAATATTAAATACATTTGGTGGTTATAAACTATGAAATTTTCAGTTTTCATACTTTTATTATTTTTTATTTGTATTGTTCACACTGTCATAATCAGTGTTATTTTCTGCCCTATTATCATCAAATATCTTATCTATTGTACCATTGATTCTGTATGTTGTAAGCATACGAAGCATGCAGTGTTACAGGGCAAGAGCAATAATTTTGCTTGGTTCACTGAATATTATATTCCAACAGAGTGTCTAAATGGTTGTCAGAGGTAGATTACAATATTAAAAGGTTGAGAGCAAGAGGTGCCCTGCAACTAAATTACCAACTCTGGTTAAATTACCATGTGTATTAAATTCAGTTTCTTCTTTCTGGGATTTAATATTGATCGTCTCAGGCAAAATATAAGTCATCAAAATGTCTCCAGAATCTGCTCTACTGTGATCAGAGTGGGAATTATGCAGTGTTTAATTGAAGGAATGTGAACTGACAATTGACCTAGGTATTCCACCAGGGCAATTAATGTAAGATGCTGGTGGGCATACAGTGGCTGTCCCATTGTTCTCAGAAGCCATCTGCTGGCAGGTGGGTGCCATGCTGTAAAAGTTAAGTACTGTACATCTCCTGAACAGTCTCTGAAGTGACTAACTTGAGGAGTGACAGAAACGCGGTTTCTTTCTTATGTCATAAAATATTATTTTAGTTTTAGAGAATATGTAGAGAGAAAAAAAATGAATTGATTGGTTGTTATGGGAATGTATAAGCAGTTCTGGTTGAAACTCACGCTCTGAGTCCAAATTGGGCCACAGTACAGTGACTATAAAAAGTATTTATCCCCTTGAAATTTCCACTTTTCTCAACAACTATGAGTCAAATAATTATTTAACAAATATATAAGTTCAGTATTCACCACTTTAAGTCAGAATTTAGTAGTTTCACCTTTGGCAGTAATTAAAGCATCGCAATTGCCTGGACAGGTCTCATTTAGCGTTGCAGATTCTGGGCACTGCAATTTTTCTACATCCTCCTCACAAAACTGTTCAAGCTCCGTCTGGCTACATTGGGATTGTGTGTGAACAGCCCAGTTCAAGTCCAGCCACTCAAATGGATTTAGGGCTCTGGGCTCTGACTCTCTGACAGCAGAACATCAGCGTTGTTGTCTTTAAACCAGTTTGTGTGTAAAAGCAGCTGGTTGTTTGGGGTCATTGTCTTTCTGGAAAACAAATCTCCCAAGTTGCTGTTCTCTTACAGATTGCATCAGACTTTCCTCCAAAATTTCCTTATATTTCTGTGCATTTTATTTACTCTCTTAACCTCCACAAGCCCTTCAGGGCCTGCTATCAAGAAGCATCCTGACAGCATGATGCTGCTACCACCATGCTTCATGATGCTGATGGTGTGTTTCTCATCTTTTGTCACTTGATGCCCTGGAAGGAGTGCAAGAAGAAGAAGCAAATGGTAGACAGCACTCTCTTATTATTATCTGTTTTAAGGAGACTGGGATCCCACTTTCTATAATTAATGTTTGTCTACTTGACATTTACATTGACATCAGTGAATTAGTATTTTATGAAGTAGCCCTGAATTATTTTACACAACTATTTGGCTGCTTACACATGGTTACGTTCATCATTTCATATTTTTAATAAAGAAATGATGAGAAAAGTTTGACAAGCCAGTTATCAGTTTTTCTGGTAACATTAGATGCAGTAAGTATTTTCTGTTGGCTTCCAGCCTTTGAGTACATTTGAGTTAATTTGGGCTCTTAGTAAGAGCACAGCAGCTGGAGAGAGAGGTGAGGGAGTACATATCTGCTGTGCAAACCAGGCTTTCCATGGATCATATAATAATAATACATTTAAAATAAAACATTTTAGATTATTTTCAGTTTATTACTACAAGGAAGCAGCATGTTTCACTTTGTACTTGCATAAATATATTAATTGGAGTAAATCCTCTGTAAGCTGTCATTAACTCTTGATTTACTCTTGATGACATCATGTTTCACTTCCTCTGCGATACTGTTGTGACAACAGTATAGTCACTTCTGCTGCCTTAAATTTGTAACATCAGTCCAGTGCTACCTGGAGCATCTATGAAATTTCCTGATGGGTACAGCTTTACTGTCAGTATTCACTTTTATTAGACTTCTGTTAAACATATGTCTTGAGATAATTTGCAGCTTGCACTACTAGAAACATGGAGGTTTGGAAAAAATGCAGGTTCCTCTAAAGATATCAGATGCCTTATCTGCTGTTTTTCTTTCTGCTCATATGTTTGTGTTATTGGCATTTTATCAATGACACAGTGAGAGAAAAGGTCAACTTCTGTATGAAAATCAATTACCTTTTAACTCCCCTCTAGGAGTTTCCATTATCTCTCTTTGTGCTTGATAATTTGGATTAAAAATATCAGCATTCAAAAATCTCATGTAGCTTTCAAATCAGTTAAAATGAAACATGTAACATCCTATAATCTAACAGAGGTATTTTACTCTCTGATTTAATGAAGTTCACAGCAAGGCCAGTGGTGTAAAAAAAAAAGAAGAGAAATCAAATGTCAAGTAGAATAACAAATGTTCCATTGGTATTTTGAATACAATAAATACAAGTCACCCTGTCTACTTTGTTTCTCTTCAAAAAATAAAACAGACTCTTCCTGTCTTTTACTCTTTGTCTCACTGCTACTTTCATTTCTTTTGTTTAGCTTTTGTCTCTTTGGCCCTTAGGTGACTCTGCAGTAAATGCCAAAGAAATTACTTTGCAAAACAAACCTGAACAATACCCACCTCACACACACTCACACTCAAACAAAACCACTAGTTAACAGATTCAGCTTTGTATCCACTGAGCCGATTTGTGAACACAGAGCTTAACTGTGCCATGCCTTTTCCAGACTGTCCCAAGCCTCTATTTATTAGCTAGAATGGCATTGCGTGCTACTGACTGTGGTACGACAGGGTGTATGGCAGGGATTGGTTAAGGTGGTTAAAGAGGTTAAATCTACAATACATAATCTTTTTGAATATCATTTTTTACTAGAAATATGCTTCTTTTATTATCTTAACATGTGACTGTTAAAGTCTCCTGTGACCCAGACTCATTGAACACTTGAGATTTGCCAGCAGCTGCTCCTGAAACTTTTAAGAGAACTTCAATTATTTCTGCTTTGATTAGTTTTTTTTTGCACTTTCACATTGTTATTTCATAATGATAACTACTTGTGTGATGGTTAGAGCAGGTGATAGCATATGACAGTGGAGGAAAGAGAGAGCAAGAGAGAGAGGGCTGAGCAGAGTGCATTTGATTGACTATGAGTATCATGCTAGTACTTTGTGAAGTTGCATATTGTAGCTTTAAATGCATTTGCATTTTCTTACTGTGGAACTTTTTGTCTTTCTGTTTTCTTTCCACTCATGCACACACACACTTCTAATGGTTTTAATTCATGGTTTCTTCATTTCACTCTGTTTTCTTTTCTGTTCTAAATTCATTATGGCAGCACACGAATCACCGGTACTAAATAGCGATGTAGTAAAAAAAACAAAAAAAAAACATTAAACAGATGATGTGTTTTCTTTTATTTGTGACTCTAAATTCAGGCTAACTGGAATGAATATTCCAGCACCCATCATCAGCAACAAAAACTGGCTACGGCTGCATTTTGTGACGGAGAGTAACCACCGTCACAAAGGCTTCAGGGCTCAGTATCAAGGTAAGACATGATTACTTCATTTGCACATTGTAATAGAGGGCCCACTTCTTGAATGGAAAGGGATCATCATAGGGAAAAAACACTGTAATTACAAAACACGTTTTTGATCTTTGTTAACGGAATATTAAACAGTTTGATTAATACAGTAGAGGGTACAGAGGCTGCTTCAAACCACTGACTTCAAAGAGTCTTGCTAATCAAATATTTGAGAGATAAACTGTATATACAGTACTTTCTTTGTTATAAAAACTCGGCTCTCAGCTCAGTAATCCATTACTCTGCCGTTGCTCTGCATAGATGCTTCATATACTATACCACTGAGCTTGCCCCTAAGCCAGATATGAAATCTCCATCTTTATCATAAACAACTCAATAAAAGCTAACGTGTGACAACTCACTGTAAATGAGGACATAAATCAGCTGCATGACAAATCACATTTTATTATAGTGCATTGGTAAATTGTGTTTGTAATTTAAGATATAAAAGGCAGATAAAGCAAAGGAAAGAAGAGTTTATTTGCACAGCAGGCTTTTGCGCATATAATATTTTTTATGTTTTCTCTAAATAGATGTGTAACCTAATTGTGTGAACAAACAGCTTGAATTAAGCAGTTGAACTACCGTGCAGTTCAGATGAGAGGCAGTACCCCAGCGTTTTAAATTTAAATAGCCTTGTTTTGCTTAATTCATCATCCAGTGCTTTTGGCTACTCTGTGGATCCTTCAAATTATGACAACCACTTGCATCACCTGCCTTATGTGTGTAATCTGACCCCTGCTGTGTTTAATTAGCCAGTCTTCAGATATGTAGAATTGAAGTCACTGGGCTGCTCTTTGATTGTGCCTGGTATTTCCCTCCTAAAAACCAGAACCGTTAGAACTGGTCTTACCACGTTTAATGCCTGACATACTAAATGAACAAACTAATATGGAAAAAAACAAATGTAGTTTGCTCTTTTGGAAACTGATGCACATCAGAAGCATTTACATTTTGATGTTATTCATAGGAGTATCTAGAGAAAGAGACACTTGTACTGTATCTTCTCACATCTAATACTGTAACTTCTTTTATCTAATGAACTCTTTCTATTGCTCTCGACCAGTGAAAAGCTCTGGAGAGCTTAAATCCAGAGGGGTAAAATTATTACCAGGAAAGGACAACACTAACAAACTGTCTTTAAGTAAGTCTTTTTATTTTTCTTATGCAAATGTTTCCATTGTTTGGATTTTTTTGTTTATGTAGGCCTTGCGTTCTGTGTCTTTGGTTCTTTCTTCTCTCTTTTTTTTGCTGCATCATTTGGTGAAGGAGTTAAGCTACAGTACTAGATTTTGCAGAAGTGCAGTCTCTCTCTTCTTTCTGATGAGCTATATCCGCAGCTGTTTTGGACTTCCTGTCCTGACAGAAATAAAATTCATTAGATCAGTCATTTAGATTGCAGCAAAATGCTAAATTTGATCAGGTTCAGATGTCCAAAACTCCCTCGTGTCTCATTCTATACTATTTAAGCAGTACATCAAACTGACTTATGTTCAGGCACAGTGCAATCTATATACACAGCAGTAGTCAAGGTTGAGTGACCACTCACTTGTCAGATGATTTGTGTACACTGTAGATCGAAGTGAATGCATTCTAATTGCTTGCAGAGTTCTGTCGTCAACATAAACCTGGAACACAATTCCCCCTTAACTCCACAGTGTGCTAAACACTTAAGTGATAACAGATTGTAATCTTTATTACCTTATGTGACATAGCTTCAGCATCGCATGGCTTCATATGAATAATGCAAAAGGCTGTAAGCTTTTCTATGAAGCAATACTGTAAATCAAGAGATGCTTCATATGCCTTGTGAATTTGTTGCGTATAACTGAACCATAAATATATTATAACCCACAACAATTAACTTCAAAGCTAATGAATTTCCAGAACAAAGTCAGATGAAGACAGCAGACGTCTCGCGTTAGAATGGAAACGTCTTTCTGTGTGTGTGTGTGTGTGTGTGTGTGTGTGTGTGTGTGTGTGTGTGTGTGTGTGGGGGGGGGGGGGGGGGGGGGGGGG
>JAUYWH010000008.1:16107171-16222256 GCA_034779795.1 Ctenopoma multispine | reverse complement strand
CCCCCCCCCCCCCCCCCCCCCCCCCCCCCCCCCCCCCCCCCCCCCCCCCCCCCCCCCCCCCCCCCCCCCCCCCGATAGTTAATATTACACCAAACCATGATGGTAATTATGATTCTACATATTTCATGACTTTAATTTCCAGTGCATCCATTCTTTGATTTCCAGATTAATGTATGGAGGAGATATGACCGGTTTACCTACTTCCATGCCACCGCTCTACATTCCAGCCATGATAAAGGCTACACTACAAGGCCTTATTTATGTATCTAAAATATTGTTTATATTACGATATCACAAAACAAAAATGATGAAGTGCATATTCACAACAGAGCTTCTAGTGTGTAAGTGTCTGACACTGAAAGATGAGGTTGAATTGTGTCACTACATATGTGATTCCGGGAACCAAATTCTGTTACTGAACCAAACTACTGAACACTCAAACAGGCAGAGTTATCTACTATTCAAGTGCTTTTCCCTGCAGTGGATCTTTCTGAAAGTGCAGAGCTGTGACAATTAAAGTGTCTATTTCACAGAATTCTTGGTCCTTCTCTTTCTCACTCAGTGAATGAAGGAGGAATCAAACAGGTGTCTAATTACTGCCCTGACCCAGGGGAACCAGAAAATGGCAAACGGATTGGCTCTGACTTCAGGTGAGTTGGTGCTTCCACAGTTGAAGTGAAGGAGCTCAGATTTGTATAGAGGAGAGGTAAGGAGTAGAAACAGTGCTCATCAACCAGCTTGAATATTACCAATATGACAGCCAATAACATAGTGTCACTGAATATTAGATGTTTGACCTATGTACCACAACCATAGAGAATCTGTGTATAATCAAATATTCACAGAAGAAAAAAAAAGAAAAATAAACATTTACCTTTGTATTTAGCATGCTTAAGACAGAATAGATTTTGGTTTGTGGTGTGGCTTGCTAGTATACTGAATGCAACAAAGGATACTGATGCTGCTTCACAAGCATTTTCCAAGTCTAAAAAGTGAGTTGAGATTTAGACACCTGCCAGAGTTAGAGAGTCCACTCTTACGTTGCAGCTGAGTGTGTGATTGCTTGTACATGTAAGTACTCTGACTCTCTGTTCCTAGGATCACTCTATGTTAACTCTCATCTACAATATGTTTCATGCCATCTTTAGAATATCAAGTTATTTTCACCATTGTATTTTCTGAATATTGATGTACAGTGCAATGTTGGAAATGACATGAAATAAATTATGAATTAGATTTTTCATCTAGAGTCATTCTTGAGGAATTGATTGCTTTTTCAGACGTTAATGGTATTTGTTATCTTCTCAGCATCGGAGCAACTGCTCAATTTACCTGTGATGAAGACCATGTGCTTCAGGGTTCCAAAACGATTACCTGCCAGCGTGTAGCCGAAGTCTTTGCTGCTTGGAGCGACCACAGACCAGTCTGCAAGGGTAAGCGAGGCATCTGAAGAGCTATTAAAACAGTTTGATTAAGACAGTGCCTCTGGATATAGGCTCTATGCAGATAGAGGAAAGTTCATTTCTGTTAATTATGTATGAAAGCCTCTGCTGCAGCACTCTACCTTTCCATTCTAAAATGCTCTCCCTGTTTTTCTATGTTTCATAATACCTGAAGCACCTTTTAGAATTTGATTAATGGAAATGCAGCTAATAGACCTTCTCTCTTCTTGTGCACACAATATTTTACCCTTCTGTCACATTACAATGCAAGAGTTATTACTTTGCCTTCTGAGCACTCTTTTCATCAATATTTATTGGGAATTTAACATTCTTATGACTTTGTGTTTGGTAGTGATAATTTATACTAACCCATGCTGTATATTAATATGCATTGTTGTAAATGATTAAGGATATTTTTAATCTGTTTATTAACTCGATATGTTTATTATGTGTCTCTTCGTGTTTATACTGTTGCAGTGAAAACGTGTGGATCAAATCTACAGGGGCCCTCAGGGACGTTTACATCTCCTAACTTCCCGATCCAGTATGAGAGTAACTCCCAGTGTGTGTGGATCATCACAGCCAGCGATCCAAACAAGGTACTTGAACAGAGACATTTTTCTGGCTTTTTTTATTAGATGTTGGACCAAAGCTCATGAAAACCCACTACTCAATTTTAATTGCTCAATTAAAACAGTAGTCTCGATTGAGCAATTAAACAGCAATGCAATCGACAAAATAAACAGCTGTAGTCAACATGACTGTAGACCAGTTAAGATTTGTATTTTACTCAAACACATCTGCTTTATGGTATTAAAAAAACAGTTGATTCTGACATAAAAACATAATGTGGTGAGGGCCAAGGTTACTATTAAAGAAGGTGATATAATAATCTGACATGAAAGGTTACTCTTACCTGCAGTCCCGTTAGGAATTAAAAATATTTCTCTACACATTTACCTTGGTCTCTTTTAACTACATATTGTATACATTATATTAAAAAGGCTTTCATTGTTCCTGACAATAGGGAGTTTAAGAATAATACATAATGTGATGTCCCACAAAATGTGTCTTTCATTAGGTCTGTTATAAACATTGTACAGCTGAGCACTTCCCCTGCTGGATATATCTTTAGTATACCTTCAGGTTTTCCAAGTTGGGAAAAGGTTACATAGATTGCACACCTATTTTGATTTAGGCTCGCTGTTAGGCTCACCATGTAATGTACATAGCTGCAGTAGACTGCATATCACTAGACTTCCAGTTTGACTACAGCTGTTGGCAACTGAGCTATTTACTTCATTCATCTGGGGTAACAGAAATGGAGAGAACGAATGATTGAATGAGTACGGCTTTTCCCCAAAGTGAGGAGGTCAAAGCTATTTTCCTAATGGTCATTACTGCTCTACTACATCAAATTTGTTTCTCTATTGGTATTTTCTCCAGCGAGTCATATACACAGAGGTGTCAGATAAGTGCTGTCCTGCTAATAAACAATAACCATCCAACTAATACTCATTCAGAACTGACTAGGACTGGCAAGTACCATAGCTTTGTGCCACCGTGCCCTCTCCTAGGCAAACAAGCCACTGACTTGGCACTGAAATGTGGTCCATTAGTGTTATTATGGTAATTATGCTTCTGTGAACATTGTAATGAGGCTGTTATACATGGATATTGTCCTCACCATGGCCCGAAAAAGGGATGCTAAGGATGAACAAGCAGCCATCATATGTTTGTCATCAAGAGATGTGACACTCATGCATTTACAGAATCCTTCTTTTCATCATTAATCCACTGATAGATATATCAAGGGTGAATATAGACAGGCAATTAATTTTGGACTTTAAACTTTGCCTCACTAAGATTGCTTCTTAGTATTTGATTTGCGGTGTAAGGAAATGTGAGGAGATGATTCTGTCAGTTTCTATACTGCTTTGAAGGATATTGGTGGTGTCCTTTGTCTGTGGGTATGTACGGTATGTACTGTTTGTCAATGCCTATTCTGTAAATAGTCAAAAAATGATGATGATGTTTTTGCTTTCATTTTCTTTTAATGCCAGTGTTGATTTGAGTTTAGAAGTATTTTTTATGTGGTTAATGAAAGTACCAGAATATATTGTAGCTTAGCTCAGAAACAATTTCTGTAAAGGCACATTATGCAAATTATTACCAGCTATGATGTGAATATCATATAAAAGAGATGGTTATTTGGTAATAAATCTTGAGAATAATTAAGAATTACTTTTCATCTGATTGTGAGGGTTTGGCCTAGGTTAGTGAATATCATTAGTAAGATCAACTCTCACAATAGCAGTAATGATGTTTATTGGTAGAACTATCAGTTTGAACCACTTTGGTACGGATTGCGTGTAAACAGAGTGGCTTCCAGGGGCCAGTGGTGGGGCTTTGAGTCTTTGTTCCCAGATATCTTTATGCTTGCTGTATGTTAATACTTTACATAGCAAAGAACAGATCGTAAAAGTGACTTGTGCTGTATTTTACAACAGGTTATTCAGATCAACTTTGAAGAGTTTGACCTAGAAATTGGGTATGATTCACTAACTATTGGAGATGGAGGGGAAGTAGGTGACTCTAAAACAATAATACAAGTGTAAGTACTACATAAAATAGTTAATTGACTATATTATTACACTGTAATATTGCAAGTGATTAAATGTGTTTTTTACTTATTCTTGTTATAGTGGTATAATGTATAGATTAACATTTTTGAAACATGCAATACTTTGTGATGCTCTAATATTAATCCAGCCCCGTTACAGTATGATTTATTAAGAACATTTTATACAGTATTGTGTGATGACGACATGTTTGAAAAGTGTGTTTTTGGCAACTCTGTGACTTTTTTTGTTGCCCTGTCTTCAGGCTAACTGGGAGCTTTGTGCCTGACCTCATTGTCAGTATGTCGCATCAGATGTGGCTTCACCTTCAGTCTGATGAGAGTGTTGGCTCAATTGGTTTCAAGATCAACTATAAAGGTACACAAACTTTTAGTGCCAATACCATCTTTCACTGTCTGTATTTGTGTCTCATTCAGTAGTGCAGTAAGTACATTTTGCTGTCTCCCTTTTCTGTTCCTCTGTTTTTATGTCTACATGTTTGTCTCTCACTTCTCTATTTCTTGTGACGAATATCCTTTACCAGGCTCCCAGACTCTCCAGCTGGAACTTTACAGATAATTTTAAAGGAAAATTGTGTCACAAGTACTTGGCTTGATTTAAACTTCTGCTCTTCCCCCTTTCCCCTCTCTCCCATTACCACCCCTCCCTTCCTCTGCTCTTCCCCTCAACCAACAGAAATTGACAAAGAGAGTTGTGGCGACCCCGGTACACCTCTGTATGGCTACCAAGAGGGTAGTGGATTTTTAAATGGAGATGTTCTACGCTTTGAATGCCAGTTTGGATTCGAGCTCATTGGGGAGAGGATGATAACCTGCCAGAACAACAATCAGTGGTCGGCTAATATTCCCATCTGCATATGTGAGTCCAATACTGCCTTTTTTTTTCCCTGACAGCAAATGAAGCAATTACTTATGTGCTTGGAAAGTTCACAATGACACCAAGCTATTGGAGGATTTATTATAGTGTTGTTAAATGACCATGGAGTAGTTATTTTACATGCATTGTGTGTAAATAGCAATATACATAATGTAAAATGGAAAATTGATAGCATATGCGAGCCTTGTTATTGGAGATGATTTGAAAGAGGGTATGCACAGTTAATACTATATTATACTGTACGTTGTTCTTCTGTCAAAACAACCTAAACCTCTTTCTTTGTTTCTCTATACCTAACAGAACTTATTTACCTTCCAAGTTAAATGTCGTTAACGTGCGGTATTGCTGTTCATTTGCATTGCTGTATATTTTATACATTTTCTGCCTTATCCCCCTAGTAGTTTTTTTTTTCTCCAACAGTGCCTGTATGAGCAATACTGTCACCTCCTGCTGAGATATTTAAACAGTTCAGACATTGTTCTGTATTGATCTTTGTGCTTGGTCCTGTCATGACAAAATTCTCAGATTGTCATGTCAACAGTGAAAACTGCTGTAAAGCAAATTGCCTCACCTTGGATATGTCTTAAATTTTACTTAATTCATTTTTCCTCCTGTATCACAGTCCCCTGTTTCTCCAACTTCACTGCTCCCATGGGGACAGTGTTGTCTCCTGACTACCCAGAAGGATATGGGAACAACCTCAACTGTGTGTGGCTGATAATCTCTGAGCCGGGCTCCAGAATCCACTTGGCCTTTAATGACTTTGACCTAGAGCCTCCCTATGATTTCCTCACTATCAAAGACGGAGACCAGTCAGGAGCCACAATATTGGGCCGCTTCTCAGGGGCTGAAGTTCCTTCTCACCTAACATCCAACAGCAATGTATTGCAGCTGGAGTTTCAGGCTGATCACTCAATGTCTGGCCGAGGGTTCAATATCACCTATAGCAGTAAGTGACTAATCAGTTTAATTCCAATAATCATATTACAATAAGTAATTAGAAATAATTGCATTTTAGTGTTTTTTTTTCCTTAAATTTGTGAACTATATACACTTGTGCCTGATTGCCTAATACAGTTCCACTGCAATCTTATCTTTTAGTGAAAGCACAGTTCAAAAGACACAGGGTAATGTCAAGCTCAGGTGTACAGAGCAGACCTCTGTTATTTCCTTTTCTTTTCTACTGACAACTACATAAATTTTCCGCATCTCCCTAAGAGTCTTAAAGACCATTTGTCACTAGCTCTTATTGTACTTCTTCTCATTACAAGCTTTCGGGCGTAATGAGTGCCCTGATCCTGGCATACCATTGAATGCCAGGCGCTTTGGGGACAGTTTCCAACTGGGGAGCACCATCTCTGTAGTTTGTGAGGAGGGATTCATCAAGACGCAAGGAGCTGACACCATCACATGCCATTTGGAAGAAGGCAAGGTGATGTGGAGTGGACTCATTCCCAAATGTGAAGGTACTGAAGCGCTAATTGTGTGTTTTCTTGGCAACTACAATAGGTCAACCAATACGTTAGGAAGAGAATAAAACAAACTGTAATACTGTAATACAATTGTGAATGTTTTTAAGCTCAGAGTCTTCCCAAACTGGCCTACATTTGTATCTTGTATTATTTCTTTGGTATTTTTGAGTGATCATTAATAACTAGTTTTGTCTTTATTTTTTTGTCTTCTTCCTTTTTTATTTTGCCACTAAAATATTGCTGATGGGTGTCAAATTTAAAGCAAATGTTTTCTCTCATTTCTCTGTATTTGTTCTTTTTGCCCCCTCTCGGGCACTGCAGTCTATTTATATCTTGAATTTATATCTGTATTGTCCCCATTCCTCCAACTATTATTCTACTTCTGTGCTCCTCTAGCTCCTTGTGGGGGCCACTACTCAGGCCCGTCTGGTGTCATCCTCTCCCCGGGGTGGCCAGGGTACTACAAAGACTCCCTGAGTTGCGAGTGGGTCATTGAGGCAGAGCCGGGACACTCCATCAAGATAAGCTTTGACAGGTTTGTATGACAATGGTGTAACATGTCGGCTGAGGGGAAAAAAAAACTACCAACAGAAAGGGACAGATAAAAATACACAAAGCATGCAATCATTTAACATATATCAATATACTCCACTGCATGTGCATGTGAGTAATGCTATGGTACAGATCTACGTATATATACACACATAACACGTACACTTAGGCACATACTATACATGCGCACAAACATTGCCGGCTTACTGTTATCCTTGGAAGCATATTAAGTAGAAATAGAAAGTTAAAGGAAGTGGAAGATAGACCTGGACCTAGTTTCCAAATATGTTGAAAGCCTCGAGTAATTCTTTATTCCGCTTACAGACTCCCGCTCACGTCTACAGTGAGTTGCAATAAAAAGAGGAAAAAATAGTCTTGCTTTAAGATCTTTATTTTAAAAAATAAAAAGCAAAACCATAAAATGTTCATATTTTATAATTATGTCATTCACAGTGCTGACACATTCCTTTTGTAAAGAAACACAGTTACTTTCCTTATTTTGTTTTTGGTGAAAAAAGCTCAAATCCTTTGCCATTTCTTTACTTAAAGTTTCCCTATTCCTATTTGTTGGCTTTATACTATATTAGGGATATTTTAAGCTCTTTGCATTAATGATACAGTGAGTTGTGGATATCATCTTGCTAAAAATATATATAGAATATGTAGATAGAAATATTAATAGTGATATTGGAACTCCTTTGTTTGTTGAAGACACATGAGGGTAACCACAGATCTATACCAGATGTGTAGACGTGTCAGATTTCCAAGAAACATATTGATTTTATACTGTTACAATAATTGGAACTTTGCTGTGCAAGCCATTTCTCCTCATTTATCTCCTCAAACTTTGACTGTTTTCTCTGCAGACAGAACAGACTAAATAGCTTCGACTAGTCCCATCTGTCAAACAAGAATTGTTTTGAATACAATGTGTGTCTACTCTGCAACTCACTTTCTCTCCTCTTTTTGGTGTTAAGGTTTCAGACTGAGCTCAGTTATGACTTTCTGGAAGTGCATGATGGTCCCAACCTGCTCTCTCCTCTGATTGGCTCATTTAATGGAACCCAAGTTCCTCAGTTCCTGTTTAGTAGCAGTAACTTCCTGTATCTGCTTTTCACCACTGATAACAGTCGATCAAACAGTGGCTTCAAGATCTTCTATGAAGGTGAGAGTCTGATACTCTGCATAGCACTAACTGAATGGGTTATAAATGCAAATTGTTTTGGGACAATTATGAATTATCAATCATTCCATCTGGTCCTGACTCAAAATAAATAGCTTTTGGTAGAATAGACTGCCCCTCTGTGTAAATCTAATTTTATCATACTACGACATAATGCATGTTAATAGATAACATAGATGCATGTTTTCTACTTTACAATAAGGGTAAATGTCCTAAATGTTAATTGCATTTAAGTGAAGCTTATTAAGCATTTTTTGGCATTTATAAAGTGCTTCTTAAGTCATTAATGTTTTCAGCTTTACCAGTTTAGAAATGTCTATGTGTAGATGAAGTAATGCTTGAGAATGCTGGGAGGTTATTTATTATCTCAAACAGCAGTTAATACATTTGAATGGGACGTTTTTAATAGCAACTTAATCTTAATGTATTAAGATAATTAAATTATTCATTATCTTAACTTAACTTACTTACTATTATTATTATATTAAGATAGGCTAATAGGGTTGCTAACATTAAGTAATGTATAAAGTAATAACTTAATTAGCATAAACATTTTTACTAAATGATTAGTACATGCATTAGTTAACATTATGTACCTGTTAGTTAATGCTTAGTACTGCATTAGGTAATGCTAATTAATTTAACCCTATTACAGTACATTAAAGAATATCAAGCACTAAGAAATGCTTCTGTTTGGAAATAAAAAATAAGCCACATAACAGAGTTGACTGTACATCTTAGTCATTCCAGCTTTTTGAATATACTTTGTGCTATAGCTGAGAGCTCTGAAAGCTCAGAGGAATTGTGAGTTTTTCTGTCAAGAAAGGACTAGATCCAACACATTAGTCTGGAGCTGTGATACCAGATGAGGAACCTGCCCTAAATCTTCGTCCACATGTTCGGTGTGTGGCCAGCCAAGTGTATTATTGCACTTTACTGCTCCTTGTGAGGCACAACAGTAGCACTGAGTTTAAAGATATAAGATTGTGGAGGAAGGCCGACATGAAGTGCACAGACTGCTTAAAAAATCTGGGAAAAGGTCCCAGAGGTACATACTGTAATTGAATACTAACTAAAATAACTATTGTATTGATAAAATCATCTGATCTCAGTGGAGTTTATGTTGTAAGACTTTTTTCTATCTACATCATTATGCATGGGGTGGTAGTCTTTGAAAAATCAAATAGAAAAATGCTCTGGACATGGCATGATCTATTTTCACAATTGTTTGCACTAGCACCATTAACCCTGTCACTCAGATGTGATTCATAAGACAGAGTTTGTTATTATGTCCGTATTATTGACTGAAAGCAGACCACAAGTGCCTTTGTCTTATTATGTTTGACTCTCAAGTGCATTTCTCTTTTGTTGATGAGGCTATCAAAAAGCAATAACAGTAAGATCATATTAGCTTCTTCCACTGCAATTTAGGACATATCTTATTGCTGAAATGCTTTGGGGAAACCCAGCCTTGTTCATTTGTAAAATTGGTCTTACAAAATAGGGCTGTATGGACTGTGAATAAACAGAGGGACAGAAACATTGCATTATTCTTGTATGAAATAGGTAACTTAAATCTATTCAGTTAAAAATACAACAGAATCATATCGAGTCACATATGGTCTCTAATTTATTTTGACCAATATATTGATTTTGCAAAGAATACTTCTGGTTTCAGGAAACATTAATGTTTTACTCATTAAAAAGTATAGTATTTTTCAAAGAGAGCAAAGCTTTTTTCTTCTGCAGAGACCCAGTAATTAAAATAACTGTTATCAGTCTGTCTGGACTGTTATATAGATTGTAACTTTGATGACTTTAATCTATTGATTTATATAACCCAGACCTGTATTATATTAACTGTTAACTGTTATTATGTTAACTTTAGCATGTCTTGTCAACTGTACTTCAGCATGTCCTCGACCATATATGTTTCTTAACGACTGAACCTGAACTGAACCGTAACAGATTTTACAATTTTGACTTGTTTGACTTGCTGGGAGTGTGTGTTTGAAGGGCTTGTTAATTCTGCAGAAGCTGCAGTTTTACATACATTTCACCATGTGTATTCTACCTTAAAATGCACCTCATGCTGGGCTTAATCACTGATGCCAGACAGACACCTCCAGTGAACAGGAGACTCTTTGCTGACATTTCTAAGTCCTTTCAATAGGTTAGACCACTAAAACAACTGCAATATTAGAAATTTGGCTAGAAACTACAAGACACAGCTAAAAAAGAACGAGATGATAGTCGCTCCTACACCTTTATTAAAATGTGGTAGTCATAAAGTATCAGTAAGTGTAACCTGCTGGCTGTATGTGTATAGATGAAGTGGAAATAAGCATGGATATATACTGTAATAGACAGACCATAGCCATTTTTCCAGTAAGCAGGTGGGCAATCTGCTTACTTTGATAGTATACTGTGTTTATGAAAACAAATCTTGATAATGCTTTCTTAGAATAGCCTACCGACTGATGACCTAGTAACAGCTTACACAACTGTTGCCAGTCAATGCCCAAAATCAGCATATTTTTTGTACATCAAAAGCAACCCTATTTGGAAGGTATCCAAATGGCAGTCCTAGAAATCAAAAGAAAAAATGAGGGCATCTCTACGCAGCCAACATAACTGGAAATTAAGAGGGAGAGGATTATGCAACCAACTCATTCTAGGAGCAAAACCAGTATGTATGTATTTTTTATAAAGATCAGAGATGGTGTTCCAACTCATGCATAGGCCCTATCTTTGTACAGTTTTATTGGGGTCATAACCTGCACTACTCCTACAACTTGCTTACATTTAACAAAATAAACTGTAACTTTGAAAGTTACCGACTCGATTTAGCTTAACAGGACTCTTGAATATGACTCTCAGCTGACCTCTAGACTTTTTGAATGGAATGAGTGCAACAAAAGGCCCCGTTTTCTTACAGTGTACATTCCAGATGAAATTTGAAACGGCATGTTTCTACTGTGACGGGTATACAGTATAAAGTAAGAATGCCAATTGTAATAAGACCAGCTTTAAGAGACCTGAACTATTCCTTTAATGTTATTTGTAAAGAAACTATGAAACTCTGCATAAATCGATGCAATTGTGAATTTTACATTTAAGTCTCAACTGTGCTGTTATGAAACAGTCTTTGTTGTTGTCTGAAATGTGCCACTTTTTCCATGTCTTTTGAACATTGTGTGCTATTTACTTTCCCATTTTTTGGTAAGCATGAGTGAACATGCACTTTTAAAGTTAAAAGTCACAAAAGTCAAAGTAAATGTCCTACTTTGGAAAACTCACTTTCTGTATTATATATGCGACCTGAGACCTACCTTTTGTTGTGATGGACGTATTAACATCAAAGGCTCTGTCAGCACTTTTTTTGGATAAATGTCACCTAGAAACTTGACTGACTGTAAAAATAGAATTGCCATTTCAGGTTTCATGAATTCTGCATGACAATCTTATTGTACTTGCATAAGCAAGACAAAAATTGCGTTTCTTGCACAATAATGCTCTACTTAATATGTACTGCTCATATCACAGTAAAAAGATGACTGATATAAAGTTATATAAAAAATAACTGATCTTAATTTTTCCAGTGGTCACATTGGACACATTCTCCTGTATGGATCCTGGAATCCCAGTGAACGGCGTACGGTTAAGCCATGACCTGTCCATCGGGTCTGTGGTGTCCTTTCAGTGTGACCCAGGATACAGGCTGAGCCATGATGAACCACTGATTTGTGAGAAGAACCACTTCTGGAGCCACCCACTACCCTCTTGTGATGGTACATATGCAGTGTTAAATTTATTACATTACACTCAAACACAGGGATCCAGACAACTGAAGATGTGGCTGAGACGATATGACACGACATTGTACTTTTAAAACCCTTAGAGCTAAATGACCCTAAAATACAAAAGAGCAGCCTTCTTGTTTTAGCACCATCAATGTTGAGTCATTAAAAAGTGAACATGCACTTTTAATTATAACGTTTAACAATTTTACTGATCAACACAATGTATCTTCGCTCATTAACACAACACAAAAAAAAATACAAATCTATTTGTACACAGCAAATATACTGAGTCAGTCTTTCTTCTAAGCTGACAATAGTAACTTCTAAGAGGTTTCAAAATACATTTTGGAAAAGATAACTGGATTCATACAGCAGCTTCTTTCACTGTTTATTCTATTTATTCTCAAAACTAAGAAAAAAAACAACAACATGGCTTTGTAGGCAAGAGGTAACAAAATAAGTATAAGTGACTATGGGTTGCCCACAGCAGGTCTGACTAACCAAACAAGAGCTTATCAAAATGCTGTTTTATTCAGCAAATAGACTCAGTTCTTGTGTGAACAATTTACTTGGGGTGTTATGAATCATGTACTACTGAAGACATAGTATGCTTAACTTCAAAGTTCAGCGTGTTCCTGATAGTTCAGATATGCCACATCATCCCTGTCTCTGGGCTATGTTTGCACTGTTTTGCCTTTAATGGTGTTTAGCTCACTGAAGGACAATTGTGGTTGCAGTGTAGAAAACATAAATTATGTCCCTTAGTCATGCGCCACTTGGTTAAAGGGAAATAAGGGAGTAATACATGAAAGGGTTGTTGGAAAGGTAATATGCATATGATAGTGTTATGAATTGATTTGGTTGATCTAAGGGTGCTTTCACACCTTAGTAAATCTGCTCTGGTTCAAATCCCTTGAGGGGTTTGTAAGCTTGCAGCATTTTCCCCTTGGTTCAGTTTCTCTCCCTCAGATGTCCTCTTTGCTTATTCAGTCAGTTTTCTGCGCTAACATAAAAATGTTGTTGCTACAGTTTCTGTGACATACATTAGGTTGATCGTCCTCCTGGTGATTATTTACTATGTTACATCATTTGCACGCTCATCTGACTAAATGTGTATGAGGCACTGCAACTTCCCTAGACTCCATGTTTGTCCGCGATTCATCCTGCACCATGATTTCATATAGTCCAATGCCGTCAAATAACGCTATTCATAACTTTTGGTCCTATTTTATATCAGTATTGCTAACTGACTTGGATTGAGACCACCTTTTTTTGTTGGTCTTAGTTCAGTTGTTTTGGTGCACCCCTGTGAGAGTGTCATGCACCTGAAGGTCCCCAGCCCACATGGACACTTAACTACACACAACTACAGATTCATCCTAGTCAGTGGTTGTCGAGAAAATTACTTTCGTATCTTGGAGCATTTTCTTTCCAGGTGTCAGACTAGTGTAAAATGCCTTGGTTTCTTTGCCTATGGATCCTCAAAAGTAGATAATTCAACAAGCATGCTCATCAACTTTTAATGACTTTATGTAATTTTGGCTCATTAATAAAATATTTGATATAATTTTGATGGTGGGTAAGGATTCAGGCCTTGATGTGCTTGCTGCAGGGCCCAAGGGTGGGAGGAGAGAGGATAAGAGGGGGGTTGGGTGTGTACAGCTGTGGAGCCCGAGGCATCTTAGTGATCCTCCAAAACATCATTTGACATTCATTACTTTAAAAATATGTACAGAGTTCTTCTTCTAATATTTGTCAACAATCACTGTTTTGATGAAGGCATTCGGGCACTTGGCTGCAGTGCCACCCTAAGGGTATTCAGGCCAAAGAACACACACTCACACACACTCTTCAAGAAAGAAAAACACACACTTACACAGACTTAAAATACATGAAAAGCATGAAAACGATTTCAGGTTTGAACAATATCCAATTAGATCAGTTAACCTTCAGATAGATCTAACATTAACCTCCTGATCCCCATCAGCCAGTGAAGGTAGAGATTTGTCTCATTAACTTTCTCTAATGAGATAAGAAGCTTTTTATCATTTATATGTCAATAGTCAGCATGCATGTTAGTTATGTTACTGAGGTGACACTAGTGGTGTTCATTTAGACCGCACACGCTCACCATGTCTTTGGTGAACAGCAACTGAATTAACTTGAATGCTATGCTAGGTGATTGTTTCTATAAAACATACCTCAAGTCAAGCGACATGCTCCAATCTGTTGAATATACATGTGTCAGTTAAGGTGTATTTTCAGTAAATTTAAATGTCTTAATTATAACTTAAGAGAAATTACAATATGGACAGATGGCTGAATTAATGAATAATTTACTGTCCAGTTGGGCAGTAGGGCTGCTGCAGTAGAGAGGGAGAGGAAAAAAACTTTGTGTTGGCAGAATTACAGGTACTCATAAAAATGGCAGGAGAAGATGTGATAAGACTCAAATGCATTATTCATTTAAATCGCTCCTTTGTCTTCGGGTGAAGGATTTATTGGTTCGATTACAATTTTCATTTTTTTCCAGCAACCGTTATCTTTCATTATCTCTTCTTTCTATTCAGCATCATGTGGTGGGGATATCAGAGGGCCGAGAGGGATCATCTTATCACCTGGCTACCCAGAACTGTATCCTAACTCTCTAAACTGTACATGGACTGTAGAAGTTAACCATGGAAAAGGTATGACGACCTCAGTAATTTAAATTTGAGTTATTTCCTGTCACTCAATCTGCTCAGCACAACACCAGAGAGTATAGGACATATTTACCATGCTTTCTAGTGTTGAATGGCTCTTTTGAGAAATCAGGATTATATACATAATGCATCCTTTATAAACATGCAGTTGGCTCTGCTTCCATGAAAACACAATTGATTCCTGCTTTGTACTTTTTGTGTTATGTCCTTCTTTGATATTGAACAAGCTATTTCTCCAAGTGACAATGCGTCTGACCCGGTTACCTTCTGTCTTGTGCTGCATGTGCTAACAAGCAACTCTGAACAATGTTCGGCTCTGGCTTTTTCAGACATTGTCCAGAGTGCATGTGTATGTGAAAGTGAAAATGTTCTGTTAAACAGAAATATGGTGAAAGCTTAACTAACTAATATTAACTGGTTTGAATAAATTCTACAATTATGATTAAAACAATTAAAAATAAGCACATCACATTTTCGTTGTGAATTTCATTAGAACTGAATTCACTAACCTTAGAGACAGAAGTGTTAAAAGCTACATCTAAGAGTAGTAGAGTACTAAATATTCACCAAACCACTTCCCAGAGAAAAGTTTAATGTTGCCTTTCCAGCAATGTGTGTACCTGTAACCTCGTTGGGTTAAGAAGTTAACCAAAACTATACTGTATAGCTGTATATACTGTTTCCGTCATTATATTATTTTAGATTTATGCTACTTGAAACACATGCTTCCAGTCTTTGCTGCAGGTAGAAAGCTCTCAGCCACAACACTAACACCACATGATGTTAATGTTTAGTGAAGTACTTGCTTTATATGTGAAAACAGAATATGAATCTTTAACCAGGGCCCTGATTTACCTTGTGTATTTTTACCCTGTTGCTTCTGACAGAAGACAAATTCCTCTGTAGGGATAATATCTATGAACTGTAACTATTCCACTCAGTAATTACAAACATCCAGAGCCTACTGTATTAAAGGATTGGGATGTCCCCTCATGGGGATGGCTCTTGATTAATTGATTATTTGCCTTTACGCTCTGTAAAATAATTGCTGTTTTTCAGAGAACCATTAATCAATTTATTTATTTATGGCTGCTTGGGACTGTGCTTATCAAGGGAGCCAAACACTGTGGAGGGCATTATAGAGTGATAACCAAACAGATTCAACAGATGGCAATAAAATGGCACCCCTTATTGTACTATGACAAGCAGCCAACTGGCCATCATGGATGAATTGAAGATGTTGTTATTGGGTCTGAGTTATAGTGTGAAAATAGAAGCAGGGTGTATAGACACAGAACTTGTTTCCAACCTAAATGTTGAATAATCGTTTGTTGATAAACAAATTTGATATAATTTTGCCCAACCTGAACACAATTTGAATTTTTAAATTTATTTGCAAGTGTAGCAGATTTTCTATGATTGTGTTTTCTCTTCCCATGTGAATTTGTGTTGTTGGCCTGCCGGGCCAGACAGAGATGTATTCTTTTCTAGTTTTAAAAGTTTTTTAAGGGAGGAATACACACCAATGCTCATGCTATGGGCAAATGCCTTGTTTATTTCATTATGTAGTTTAAACAAAAAAAATGGAAATGTATTAAAAACCAAAGGTAGAAGTAAAAAAATTGACTTACTTACATTGCTTTTTATATACACTATATACAAGTAAAGTTAGGTATACGTTTTCCTTGTCTTGCTGTAAGAATTAAACATGTTGTTGAATGATTGAAAGATGCTGGTAGATGAATGTTTCAGCAAACTAAAACCAAAAAAATTATATTTGAAATGATCATTTTTGAAAGTACAACATTTAAATGGAATAGGCACATCGATCTGCATGGAGTGAGATGCGTTCATTACATATTCCATACAGAAACCTTCTTTTCCCCCATTTTCTTCCAAGGTGTCCAATTCACTTTTCACTCCTTCCACCTGGAGGATCACCATGACTACCTTCTCATAACAGAAAATGGCAGCTTCGCTCAGCCGCTGGCTCGACTCACTGGTTCAGAAAGGCCTGCACCAGTTAATGCTGGCCTTTACGGGAACTTCAGGGCCCAGCTGCGCTTCATTTCTGACTTCTCTATATCGCTGCAGGGGTTCAACATCTCCTTCTCAGGTATGAAGACACAGGAGACGTCTGTCTGAAAGAGGCAGCGTGGGGGGTGTTGGTGGGTGTATATTCAGGATGAGTAGGGAAAGTTTTAAATGACAAAGGAGGGTGAATTGTGTAAAGGAGGCACAAGAAGGGGAGAGAGAATGCTTAAACTGTGGTGGAGGGCATTGTTAAATAGGGGTAGAAAGAAAACTTTGACCACACGGTGACAGAGACAGCTTGTTCAGTGATGAGATCAAAGTGTTCAGCTTTTCCAAAGCATGCATAAGGTAACGTTAAAGTAATTTGTTGGTCAGAATGGGAGCAGGCTTAAGGCAGACAATGCCTCAGGCTGTGCTGATCAGATGAGGGTAATTAAGAGACAACGAGGTCACGCAGGTGGAGGTTGTCTGACTGTGATAGGAGTGATCATCAAAGGATGTCATGTGGACCAGCATCCTCAGTGCTGAAAAGATGGAGAGAGAAGTGTAGGGGGTTTGCTGGGGTGGTGGTGCGGCGGTGCGGAAGAAGTACTGCCCCCCACCCCTACTGCAGAGACAGAGGAATGGAGAAATACAGAGAGGTGGGAAAACGAGTGCTGGAGAAGAAAAGAGAGAAAGGAGATGAGACAGATGGTGATGCTGAGTGAGCAGGGTTGATGGAGAGGGTGGAGAAAAAGACGGAGTAAAGGAAAAAAAAAAGGCGAGAGAAAGAGACTGCTTCATGAGTGTTCTGGCTAAATGTTTGCCTGCTGTTTGCTGAAGTGAAGCATAACTTATGCGACCATGAATATTCATGAAATTTAGTGTGTGTGTGTGTGTCCGTCCTCGTGTTCTCTATAATTGGAATCTATAGATTTCCTGATTAGAATTTCTTTTTTAACGTTTATGATGAAATTGATCAATGCTGTGAGGTCACATCCTACTGTACGGTGCTGCTGTAATATTTTTTTCTGTGCAGGACAAGCCTACATAGGTCTGCATAAGGCCAGAAACAGACATTGAGAAGAATGCTCCTAGAAGAAGTGCCTCGTTCTCCTGCCTTGTTTTTATGCAGCCTGAGTTGCATCTAAATTGCAAATGATAAGGCCACCGATATCCTGTGTATAATCATATTTCTCTGGCATCTTTGGCTGAATGTTTATTTTTTCATTCTTGTTTATTGCACCTGAATTTAGGTTTTTATTTTCCTCCTTGTTTCCAGAGTATGATCTTGAACCCTGTCAGGACCCTGGAACACCTCAGTTCGGATGGCACACAGGTTCCAGGTTTGGGATCGGCGACTCGTTGGCGTTCTACTGCAACACAGGCTATCGTCTACAGGGGGCGAGGGAGATTGTGTGCTTGGGAGGTGGCCGTCGCATGTGGAGTGCCCCTCTGCCAAGGTGTGTGGGTACGTGGTCAGCTGCTTTTATTCTGGTTTTATTCCTCGTTTGTGTATGTTTATTGAAGTATTTATGGTGTTAGCCAATGTCAGATTTTAAGATATATAGTTCTGTATATACACCTTCTATAAAATATACCTTGTACCTTATTTTATTGTTAGAATTTCAGGAGCTATGTGGAATATGATGCCCACCCCCCCACCGAGCAATCTCAGTTTTATTACTTGCACATTTTAAGTGCTGACTCAATTCTGTAGATGTAGTTGTTTTGTAATAAAGACATTGTGTCATTTAAACTAATCCAGCAGTGTGTGTGCGGAGCGCTGAACATGTTTCTGTGCAGCATGCCTCTGGCACACCAGTTCAGCTCTGAACTTGAATTTTACATAATTGTGCATGGAAACAAATAGAAACAATATTTATGTAGGGTTTCTAGAAATGTCTTTTCATTGGTAGTACAAATCTTACAGAAAATTGCATAGTATATATTGATGTCTCCTTACTTGTAGATTCAGATCACATCATTCTCTACTGTTTTGTCTTTGCACAGTGCCTGTAATTTTGTACAGAACATTAGTCTGTTTCACAATGTGTCCATGCCAGTTGATAATAATTTTTATAACACTAAACTACTTAAAGGGATGGAAACAATCATTAATAACAGTCAGTTGAATTATAGCTTTATCTCTTTAGTAACATCCTAATGAACAAGTTATGTAATGTCTATTAACTCTTGTGTATTTATTACAAATTTAGTATGGTCTGTTTTTGTAATGCCAAGTGCAACTGATTATGTCTATTGTCTCTGTTTTCTTGCAGCGGAGTGTGGATCAACAGTCTCTAACAATGAGGGAGTTCTTTTGTCACCAAACTATCCAATGAACTATGATAATAGCCACGAGTGCGTATACAGCATTCAGGTCCAGACAGGCAAAGGCATAAACATCACTGCCATCACCTTTGAACTTGCACAAGGTGACATCCTCAAGGTAATGACACAATTTAGTTGGTCTCTGTTGACAGAAAACAGATTACCAGCAAATAAACAGAGGGCTCCGGTTAAGAACTGTGTCAAATCAATTTGTGTGTGTTTTTAATTAATAGTTAAGTATATGATACAGGTCACTGTGCTTTTTATTATGTACAACATGGGGAAACAAGGAAAGGGATTTTGCGAATAGCACCAGATGGAATGCAGAATTGTTTCGCCTTGGAAGTCAGAGCAAAGGTTAAACAACAGCAGCAACAGCATCCCTTTGGGAAGGAAAGGATTCATTTCTTTGCTCAAGGGCATTTTAACAGTTTTGGTAAGCACCACAGATGTGATGTAAATGACTATGTAGTCCCCACTTCACAGCTGGAATGCACTCTTCTTGGGATGCAGATGTCTTGTCTAATGCTTCGGTTAACAGCATTGTAGCCTGCTATCTGTGCTTCAAGTAATGGAGTTGTGTAGACTGTAATCTCTTGTATTTTGAAAAATGCCAGACACTAAGTTTATACTTACAAGGTTCTTTAATCAATACAAATAAATATATTAAAGAGATGAGTAGAGGATCGGAGTCTCGAAGATGAGCAGATGACTGGGAGTTTGCTGGAGCGATCTGAAGAGGAGAGGCCAGGTAAGTATTTGGACATCTGGTTGAGGGAAATAACTAAAGGCTTACTTGAGTAATGACGGAGGCAGAGCAAACCGGAAGGGAACAATCACCAAAGATGATGGGAAGTCAGGGAAGCAAGTGCAGGAGAGATGAAGCTGATGGGTAATGGAGTCCATACGGAAGATGGCATGTGCCACGTGGTCTGTTGTTTGAGGACACTGTTAATGAACAAATAAGTTGTTAGTCATGTGGACTAACTTTAGAGAGAGAAGGGCTGGTATGGAGTCCAAACAAACAAATCCAGGTCCAATATCACAATCCTAGATCCAAAACACAGAGAGCAGAGCAGAGCAAGGTCAGAAGCAGAGTTAATCTTATCCAGAGCATAATAAATACTAGTAAATAGTAGAATAAAGCTAGTGCATGCTAAGGGTGTAGAGTGACAGAAAGGGGAATTACAAAATAAGAGGGTAAAATCAGAAGTGAAGCTAGTAGCTTGACACGTTTGTGGACATCTGAAATGTAAAAAGACAAGCTCAGAAAGCTAAATTGACTCGAGTAAAAGAGGGGAAAAACTACACAGAGTACCCCGGTAGTATTTCAAAAGAAGTATTTCATATCGTTATTTCGCAAATGCTAATCAGTGAAGATTAGGCGTACTGCTGAAAATATGTACTTAAAAATATAAAACGCGGGTTCTTCAACTCCATTATAAATCATAATCTCCATTAGGGGCATGGATCAAAAACGGTCTGATACAAAGAGTAATAAAAAAAAATATGCAGTAATATTTTGCAGAGATCCACAAAACATTAACAAACATTTAAAAGACCTTATTGTGTGGTTAACAATGGCTGTTCACTCATAATGTATGATTAAATAAATCCAAAGTCCTCCACATCTCCAAAATAGTCTTTTTTTTTTTCTGTTGTGTGACACAATTATCAGCCTAGTTAATTCTGCTCTACAGATACAGTCTCAGATCAATGGGAGGAATTATGGTGTCATCCTAATTTTCACATCTCATTTAGGACATTGGTTTTACAATATAGCTGCCATTTAAAAGCAGGATATACAGCGCTAATAGCATCTTTTTAGCTGTTGCTGTCTTTCTTCAGCATTAATATTTAATTTGTAATATTACTGTACTTTATTGTAGGTAGTAGGTTCTCTATAAGCAGCAATGTCTACATCATACCCCCCTCTGTCTCTGATCAGGTGTACGATGGAAAAGATGGTGCAGCTCCGCTCCTTGGCACCTACACCAGCACACTGATGCAAGGTCTGTCCCTTACCAGCACTTCCAACAATCTGTGGCTTGAATTCTACTCTGATCAGGAGGCAACGGCAGCAGGGTTCCGGCTCATATACCACAGTAAGTCGCATTTCATTTCCTTCGGGGAAGAGGACCCTGAAGCTCTTTCAAATGAGTGAATTTAGCCTCACTTGAGGACCCAGGCTTTTTCTAGTGGCAGAATTTTAAAGAAAATTTTAATTGACCCTCACCCTGCTTCACTGTGTCCTTTACTGTCAGGGTGTCCATTAAACACAGCGTGGTGTTTCTACACCGCTCCTGCAGGAAAATGTTCTTTTTTCTTTCCTCCCCTTCTGTCCCTGCGTCTCTGTGTGAATCCCTTTTTCATTCTTTTCTTTTGCTCTCCACTCCTGCAATTAGCATCCATGCCTACTTAACTGTACCTTGTTAAAACAGGTGAATTATAGTTGGAACCGTTTGAAATCACTGTCTTTGTATATGTGTTAGAAATGTGTATGTGTATGCACTATTTGCAGTGTGTGCCTCTGCCTGTGTCTATTGAAAGTTTCAGGACATTGCTGTAAGTGGGCTAGTAATAGATGGCTTTTGTTTCTCCCTCTAATTGGCTTGCTGAATGTGTATTGTTGCTAACAGTTTCTAATTTATTACTGTGACGAGAGAATGTTTTGGTTACACTGCATTTTGCAGTCCAATTTAAAGTGTTTTTGTGTTTCACCCGCTCTCTGAGTTCTTTCTGTCCACCGGTGTGTTTTCTAAGGCAGAAATCTACATGGTTCAAGTGGCAACAGGCCTGGTGATGTTTTGACTTTGTTATGAAAACTAAAAAATGTTTTTTTGCTCACTTGTGATTACTAGTCCTACACTAACAAGGTTCTTTCAGTGATAATTACACAGGATGTTTATAATTGAAATACTTTTAAAGAGTTTTATGTTAAGTTGTAGTTTGCATAACTTGATTCTGACAAATCTAAAAATATGGCAAAATACACAGTAATCAGGAATATGTGCTCATTTACAACAACTAAATATTAGCATCTAAATGCACCTAGTTAAGAGGAAAATATGGTTTAATTATAAGCTATCTTTTGAGCTACAGAATTAACCATAATTGAGCATTGCATAATTGGATTTCATTTTTGATTTTTCCAGTGATGTGCACACAGCAAATAGCAGAATGTAAGTTAGCTGCCCTTATCATCTAAAAGTGCAGTCTTTACTTAGTCTTTTCAACCAGAATGAATAGCTCTTTTCAACTTGGAGAGGGTTGACTGATGTGTGAGCACCAAGAGGGCAAGGAGAATGTGGGATATGGGCAGATTAAATCTTTTGTCAGCATGAAATCTGATCATGTTTTCATGACTCTTCTACCAAAAGTGCTGAGGTAATTTTCAAAATGTGAGCAGTAACTGCGGGAGATTTATACTGGTCATGACACTTGTAATACTACCATAACATCTGGCATGGGCATGGACCTCGCTGGGAGAAGAGACCATAAATCAACACTGCTGGGTTTATGTGCAGCCGCTGTTGCTGCATAGCAGACCACTTACATTTAGTAGCTGAAAGAGAGGAACACATAAAGGCCACGGTCAAGTTCAAACATGGTGAGCTAAAGCATTACTGCAACATTTTCTTGTTGGTGTTTGTAATACCCTGAAGTGTTACGAGTGGATAGGCTGTTTCTCAGTCGTGGTAAATGTCCACACTCAATTGAACATTTAATTGTGAACATCTAATTGTGTTCTCCGTCCGAAAAGGAATCATTTACTGCCAAGTAATATAATGGTACCGTAAGCCCAGCCCTCATCTGTGCTCATCCGGAAATTAATTCTCAAAGCTCAATCAATACCCCTTTACAATACAGAGGAATGAAAATCTGGTGCTGGCTTACAGAATGACTGCTCTTCTGTGTTTGTATGTGTTCATGGTCTGCACTTTGTCATTTTCTATTCCTCTCTTCTTTTTCTGTGTCTGTCTGTGTATCTTTCTTGTCCAGGTTTTGAGCTGTCCCACTGTGATGATCCAGGTGTGCCCCAGTTTGGCTTCAAAGTCAGTGACCAGGGTCACTTCGCTGGAAGTGCCATCACGTTCGGCTGTGACCAAGGTTACACCCTGCACGGCAGTGGCATACTGAAGTGCATGACTGGGGAGAGAAGAGCATGGGACAACCACCTCCCATCGTGTATAGGTAGTCATTTCTACCTGTGTATATACTAGATAGCTATACTATACTATCTCTGTCACAGTTTTTGGTCCTAGACATTCTGTGTCTTTGTCCTTCTGTTGTCACATATTGTTATTCAGGTCAGACACATTGTCACCATTGATCTGCTCAGTGTTAATTCCAAGGATTTATCCCTACATGATTTCTACTTAATTGAACTTTGTTGAAAGAAAATGTGCTGCTTGTCATTTTGTAAGAACATATAAACAACTCTGATGTTGTATTTTGAATCATTGATCTCTGTGTGTATTGAACAGAGAACAAAAGTGAAGAAATCGGAATTGCTGCTGAGCTTTTGCTGTGTTGTTCTGAGTCTGTGTGCTATTTGTGAGCTACACAAATTAGATGGATATATCAACATTCAATTGATCTGCATTTTTCTGTAAGTAAAGGTATACAATAATCACAGTATTCCTATCAGATTGAGACATAGAAATTATGTAAAGTCTTGGCTGTACTTTCACAACATGCTGAGACAGAAATCATAAACCTATTACCTGCATGCTGCTAGAGACTAGAAGGTGTTTTGAAGCAGTGTCTGCTTCTTGTCTAGAAGTCTAGAAGTGATGGATTATGGTAACAAATGATTTACAAATTCTGGACGTGTGGAGAAATGCACTTTAAATGTCACTGTATCCTACTGGCTTTTTCAGTGAAACATAAAGGCACATGAGACATTTCTTGGTAAAATGTCTTCAGTCTGGCATCGTGGCATGTTCAGTACAATCACACATACACCAAAAAAGACAGAATCAGTCTTTTGATTAACTGTTTAATTGTGTCAGATGACTGAATGGTCAATATTAATAGCAAGGTCTGTATCTGTGAGCTGAATACAAAATGGGATTTCCACCTATTTCTCCAGGGTCACATACCAGCTCCTGTCAAGGACTTTTACGTTTGCTCTGTGTTATGATACTGATTATAGCCTACCACTGTGGCAATCTAATGCAATTTTCCTATTAATTAAGTGCAGTTTGTTCTGTAATATCGATAGCAAAACGATAACCAGGGGAGAGACAACATAGATGGGATGATAAAATATTCCTTCACTCATTAGCATTTGTAGCAGAGTCCTCCCTGCAGTCCAAAGCCCAGCCTATGTACTTTTTAGACACAATCTTCTTAAAGTTAATTAATGACATTATTAGGAGACAAAAAAGTTTTGTTGAGTATTTCCTAAAATCCTTGTTGCAGTCACATTACCTGTTAGCAGATATAGAAAACGTTTTTGATTTGTTTTTCATCTATTTTATTTTAAACTATTGCTCTGTAGACTGTTGAAGCTTGGACTCTTTCTGTCTGGCTTCATTATCTGTGAATGTGTCTGTATTTCTGTGTGTGTCATGCAGCGGAGTGTGGTGGCAGTTTTAAGGGTGAGTCTACAGGTCGTATCCTCTCTCCTGGGTATCCTTTCCCCTATGACAACAACCTAAGATGCACCTGGACGATTGAGGTCGGCTCTGGCAACATTGTCAGGTAATTCAAGTTATCTAACATAGTCATTTAAACTATCATGGTCGTGCATATTTATGCATATATATATTATATCCATTATGACTGGACGTTGTCTTTGTTTAGCTGTAAGCTGTCTGTTTAGAAACTGGAATATTTTGAAATAATGCAATATTTGATCTAAACTTACTCATTGTTTTGACTACTGTGATACAAAAACCATTATTGGTTGTCATAGCTTGAGCTGACTTCAGAAGGCCTAAAGATAAATCCTCCTAAAATGTTTCAGTGAGATGTTGTAAAGTTTAGGGTTTAAGGTTCTGAACATAATCTCCTTTAAAGCTAGATGTAATCAAGAAAAACAGTCTCCAGCAGCTCCATTAACAATGATCGGAAAAGGGACATGGTAGATACTCTGGCACAACCCATGGGAATTTTTCCCGGGACATGGAGCCATTTTTTGGTTGAGAGCATCTAGTATTACTGTGAAATAAAACCCCTTTGGGCTTAGAGGTTGAAGTAAACATGGCATGATTTCATAAAGTCAGCTACACATTCTTTGTCAGAGAAGCTGCTTCAGGCCATTGCGTGATGAGGCTGCAGATAAGTCTTTGCTTTGTATTTTTAACTGGCACACATTGATCGATGATGCCAAATCTTAACTGAAAAGTCCCAAAACATGGGACACAGTTTTTAGATGAATCTCTCCTTCTAACTCAGTTTATTCAGGCCATGTTCAGGACCCATTTGTCTTCTTTCTTGTATTTGGGAAGTAGTTTTGCACAATCATTATTAATTTAATGAAACATGAGTGAATAAACTGGCGAATAGGCTGAATTGCTCCCAGTCCCACTGGTTATAGGTTAAATTAATGAATTGACTTGAATTAAACCCACTGAAATAGACTGTAACTGAAGTATTAGTCTGTTGTTTTCACTTCTCCCAGTCTCCAGTTTCTTGCGTTTGACACCGAGGCATCCCACGACATTTTGAAGGTTTGGGATGGGCCTCCTGAGAATGAGATGTCTTTGAAGGAGGTTAGCGGCTCTCTGCTACCTGAGGGAATCCACTCTACTCTCAATATTGTCACCATTCAGTTTGAGACTGACTTTTACATCACCAAGTCTGGATTTGCCATTGACTTCTCCAGTGAGTATTTCCTTCCAAGAAGTTGATGTACTGTACATAATATAGGTTTATTGCGCAGTTTGTATATAAATATACAGGTACAGTATGGCTAAGGATGTCATTGAATGTTGTTACCATGGTGCTTGTTAAGTATATAAGGTGAATGTTGAAGCATTATAAAATGTTGATTTCAGATCAGAATGTCCCCAAATATATGTAGTTATGTTGTTCTATTGATGTGTCCACGTTTGTTTTTACATGGAAAAAGTACCAGTACCGAATTGCAATATACATAACTAACTGACTGAAGAATCCCTCAGATCTTATTTCTCCTTCACAGCTGTGGTTTTGTATAACATATCAGGAAAACAGGATTTTTACTGATTTTATTTGGTAATTTGCTCTATTTGAGGTACAGTTCCAGCTTGACTGTGTCTATCGTGTGATATGAACCTGTGTGTGTGTTCTGTCTTGTGTCTAACAATTTACTGTACATGGCATGCACATGTGCATTTGTATATGTGTGAGTCACATGTGTGTGTTTGCCCTTCAGGTTCTCTTGCGACAGCCTGCAGAGACCCAGGCATTCCCATGAATGGTAGTCGCAATGGGGAAGGGCGGGAGCCTGGTGACTCTGTGACCTTCTCTTGTGATCCAGGATATGAATTGCAGGGGGAGAGCAGAATCACCTGCATCCAAGTGGAAAATAGATACTACTGGCAACCCAGCCCTCCAAGCTGCATTGGTGAGAGAGAGGGACACAGTGGGAGTGGGGGGGTAGAGAGCAGTATATGGATGGAAAGTGAGAAGGGTGGAAGTGTATTATATCAGAGCGGAAGAGAAATTGTGTGGAGAAGAGGGAGGAAGAGAGTTTTTCTATTAAATGGCTTCAGTAGAGGGAAGAATTCTCTCTCACTGCTGTTTAAAAAATATGTCTAGGATAAACTTGACTATTCAGATATGCTTGAGTTGTTGCCCTTTTGTGGACAAATCCACTTCTGTAGCCAGTCAAAGACTGAGTATTCTATGGTCTCCCAACACATTGTCTTATTAGAGATTAACAGCTAATTACTTAACAATGCAATTAGAAAAAATTACACTAAGTAGGTCCAAAGCAACCTAGACATTTTTGAGTTGTTGCCAACTGGCCAGATTTTCTTTTTCTGTCCAAGAAGAACTATGTATTTGTAGGTCTTGCAGTGTAGTAACACGACCACACAACCCACATAATGTAATGACACCAGTTGCAAATCTGTTTGAATGAAAACTTCATGCAAATGTCAGCTGTCCTTAGACTTTAGTTATATCACATCAAATAAGAACAACATACTCATCAGCGTGTTGCTAACACTTGTAGTGAAAGATGACTGTTGGCTGTTTACTACAAGTAATGTAATAACTTATGTGACAGTTTAAAAGCACACAGAATATCTCTCACATAAACTCATTCTCATAAATATAAATACAACAATTAATTTGAATAATTAAGTTGTCTCATCTTAATAATGGAAACAAGATAATTAGTTATAGGAGCAATAAGTAGAAATTATTTGCCATTTGGGTTGTTGAATGGGGAGAAAATCTTATGTATGTATCAAAATAAAACATATTTAACAACAAATAATATTACTAATGTCTTGGTAAGACAAATGTCAGAAAAATAACTGTTGTCATCATAAAATAGGAAACTAATGGCGTAGTCTTCCTAAGTTTGGCCTGAAATCACTGCAGTATATGATAGTTTTTGCTGGTAAAGGTCGACATTATTTATTATAGAATTTGAGTGAATTATATTTGATCTATGAGTTTTCATTCTATACCTGTCTAAACAATGATTTAAGCTTAACCAAAGATGTTTTCAGCAGGAATGGTACATTTCAAGGTTTTCTTGGTGATAACTTCGTACATCTTTCTCATCCATCTTTTCTTTTCTTTTTTTTTTTTTGTCTCTCAAGCACCTTGTGGTGGCAACGTGACTGGATCTTCAGGATTCATTCTCTCTCCTAACTACCCACACCCATACCCACACAGCAAAGACTGTGACTGGCTTATTGCGGTCCACTCTGACTATGTCATCTCCTTGGCTTTTATCAGGTAGTATGAGATAGATATAGACTTACACATACACACACCACTATGTATATTTGCAGAGGGCCAGGCAGGTTTAGACAGCTGCCACTTTACAGAATTATGGAGAAACAAGTTTTCAATATGAATTCTGTATACTGCGAGCACAGTAGTAATATGAGTGCATCTTGTTTCCTTTGCTGAATTGCTTTGAGACCATAAACTTTACATAATTAATTGCAATCTATGCATGTAGCAGCAATACTGGCGGAGCAGACTCGGATGGGCCTCGGGGCTCATTTCATGTGCAGTGTTCTCTTGACTGTTGAACACTATTTTTATAGATGTTATGTGGAGGGCTAAAGAAGCATACGTGTAGGTACATCTGCTCTTTCTGCACTGTCACCAACTGTCTCTCTTCCACAAGTGAAGGAGGGAAAATCACCATGTTTCTTTTTCAACTTTGTCCTTCAAAACAAACATCTAATGAAGTTAGCACAGTTCTGCTTTCTCTTTTGGGAATGTCAGATGAGTGGGTAGAGTTATGATTTTAAATTGTAGTTGCCTTGATCCAACTGAAATGCAATTATCTCCAAGCTATTTACATTTTTGTCATAAGCCACGCTCATTATTTTGAAAACAAATGCTCCTCTCTCTCACTATGGCATGTGATTTGATATACAGCGCTACGATATGAAACGATCTTTTCACACTGCATTGCTATTGCCATCTGGGAAGACTTTGTGCCACCGCAGTGTCACAACAATTTAATCTCTTCTCACCTCTTGGGATAGATATCTTTTTTTTATCTCTTTATCTGGAGATGCAAAACAAATCGCTTGGTATGACTCACTTCAACAACTGTGGTACACGATCTCGTTTTGAAACCCTAATGCATTCTAAATCTCTCATACAATCTGTACAATCTGGTGGTTAAGACTTGTCAAAATAATAACTGTTTTATCTCTCATTTGTCTATTTCTTTCACTTGTCACAGCTTCAGTATTGAACCCAACTATGATTTCTTGTATATCTACGATGGGCCAGACAGCAGCGCTCATCTGATTGGCAGTTTCCAAGACAGTAAACTTCCTGAGAAGATTGAGAGTACTTCCAACTTTATGTACTTGGCATTTCGTAGCGATGGATCTGTGAGCTACACTGGTTTTCATTTGGAATACAAAGGTACTCCAACTAGGATTATGTATGCATTTTGACAATGTTTATGTATTGACGCAGTGCATATCATTGCAAGGGTACCACTACCTGGTGGTTCTAATGTTGTGGTGGAAAGAAGTCAGCATAGGGCTGTGTAGCTGCAGATACATTAAAATAGTACATTAATGAATTAATAATAAATAGTAATTCTAATGTTCATGCTAACTTTGAGAATAACCCCTAATTCATCCTTATCCAATTCCATAATGGTAACAGATCAAAGTCACGGTTTGGATCATATCATGGATTTGAAGTTACCTGTTACCTCATATCTTTGGCTGCATATAGTGCTGCTGTATTGAAGCCTGCTTCTCCATTTGTCTTGCCATTATATTAAATTGAGGAATTAATGTTTGTTAACAACAGCTTATTTGACCTGCTGCTGATCTTGGAAGCTGCAAACAAGTAACCTGCAGGCACGATACTGCATTGGAAAAGCGTTAATTTATCATGGATAGTGTTGCTTTCTAGATCAACCGTGGTCTGTTACAACACTAAATTTCCACAATGTTTAACATGTTACTTTTTTAAAAAGTTTGATAAAATCACAAAACCTTTGCACCCTACGGTATTTATACACACAGTATGTTTGCTTAATTTATAACTGCTCTCATTTTAGGCATTTCTCATTGCTCTAAATGCTTTATTTTTCTGATTGGCAGCAAAACTGCGGGAGGCATGCTTTGATCCAGGGAATGTGATGAATGGCACTAGAATGGGTACTGACTACAAGCTGGGATCCATGGTGACATTTCATTGTGAGGCTGGCTATGTGCTGCAGGGCTACACCACACTGACGTGTGTCATGGGCAACAGCAAAAGGCCAGAATGGGACAGAGTCAAACCAAGTTGTCAAGGTGAGTTGAAACACTTCAACAATGACCAGGGTGTGAGTAGCAGAGAATTCTTCAGAAGTGTTTGGTCAATATTTGATACTCTTCTCTGTTGAGTTCTCTAGACTAAAGCTCATGGCTCAGCTCAGATGGACCATGGAAATGTAGTCAGATGTATCCCTGTTTCACTTTGCTTTCCTGGGAAAATGGATGGTTTCTGTGTGAAAGTGAGAATGAAAATGACCATCCAGAGTGTTCAATGAAAGATGCAAAAGCCAGCATCTGTGATGGTAAGGAGGACATCAGTGCCAATGGAATTGGTGGGATATTTGTGAAGGTACCATATATCATGCCATATATTGGTATTTTAGAGAGACCTATTCTGCCATCAAGGCAATGTCAGTAAATATATCAGCAGGACATTGGCACAGTGGTAAACATTGTTCCCTCCCAACTTTTTTTTGAGTTTGTTGCAGACATCAAAACTATAAAATGCTTATATTTACTAAATTCAATTAGTCAGTAAAAACAATGGGAATCTTTTTTTTGTACTGTCAGAAAAGTTGAATTAACCAATTCTTCGAGGTTGTGCTTAATCACTTCTGTTTGTTAAATAGTCTAATTGATTTGAGATCACATGTGTAGAGGAGAGATAGTGAATATGAGGACAAAGGATGTTGAGTATGGAGCTGCCAGGCATGAGGATAAGAGGAAGAAGTCATTATTTTGTCAATTGAGGTGTAAATTATGTTTGTGCTTTTAATATATGATGTTAGTGATTTGTGACAAAAACTTTTTTTAACCTAGCCCCATCCTATTTCCCAACTATTACCTTAACCACCTCCTGCATACAGCAATGAGTGTCTAGCAGACAGCTAAACCTGCTGAAAAAGTCCTAACGAAAACTCTGATGCAGCTTTACCAACAACTGAATGAGTCATTGAGTTCATTTGTGTTGTTTAATCTATGTGGTCTGCTGAAGTAGATTATGTTAAAACCAAATGTAGTTGAATCAATCTCATAGTGTTGACAGAAACCGGTGGAAAACTAGGCCATTTTGTAGCTGCTAAAAATTTAGTTTTAAAATTCATAATTTACCAAATATCATTGTGTATTACAAGTGTAAATATCCAGTGTTCTTCCCTCCAGTAGAATTACAGTATCTAATCTGCCGTGGTTGAATTTCATTCAGCGCTAATTTTTTATAATGGGGAACCGAGGCACCCACTCAAACACCAGGGAGCTATTCATTACTTTTACAGTTGGCACCTGTGTAACTTCACTGAACAGCCCTGGGGTTATATACCTTACTAAAGGGTTCATCAGCATCTCTGTTTAGTATTTTAACTTCGAGACCAAGTCTAAGCTGATGACTCAACTGTCTAAAGGCTAAATCTAATGGCTTCAGCTGCCTCGACATATGGCCGGCTCCTGTTTCTCCGCATTATCCAGCAAGTTGATAGTATTTTCCAAACAGGCAATCTATCTAATGTGTTTAATAGGGTGATTAAGTCTGTTATTGAAAGCTCTTATATATGACTATCCAAATTTTAAAGATATCAGTTTGGCTAAAGTTAGGTTAAAGCCAAGACATGCCTCCAGTCCAGTGTTTAAGTCTTTCCTCTGAACCTGTCTCCTCTGGCTGTCTGTAGTGTAAGTTAGGTGGATTGTTTCTGTGTTTTTAATGTCACCCTACTGCTTGCTTTTCCAACACAGCCTCAAGAAAATGCCTTTTTAAGTGATCTTTGAAGCATTGTCTTTGGGTTTGCCGTTTCACTGGCTGCTTGGCTTCGATTCACTCTTGATGTTCCATCATGTTTTCTGCTGAGGTGATGGAGCAAGCTGCTGGTGTTACCAGCTGTGGCGCAACAGACTTTGCAGTTCTTCGTGTAGATTTTTGATCTGCCTCAGATTTTTTTATGAATTATGTGTGTACTCTGAAAGTCAAGTATGAACATTCACAGTCTAATTGGACATAGTTTGTAAGTTTGGCACAAATCTGTGCATCTAAATGAAGTTCTGAAATGCAGTGTGACATGTGGGGGCATTTCTTTTTTTCCTTGAAATAAAAACTTTTGACATCTTATATGGATATTTAATCATTTTCATCATCATCATCATATGTATATATTTAAGTGATATATCAGTGTTTTGGTGTGCACAGGTTATGCCTATCCATCAGTCTTTTGCAGAACAGAAAACACTTTTGCAGTGCGGTCACTTATGGACAGGGCTACACTCGGTGTCAGATTAAAATTATTAAAACATATTTTCAAAAAATTTCTTTCTTTTCCGTAGGGCTGATCTCACCTGCAGTAGATTGACAGTACAGTGTGCCCTTTTCCCACTATTCTTACATTCCTCGTGGTACTATGGCTCCCTTTCTGTCAGACAGTTCATCTTAAATTAGAATTTCACTTGCCATCGTCATATGCTTGATTTCATGCCTACTGCTACTCCAGCAACCAAACATGGATAAATTATTGATCCATCTTTCTACATTAGCACCTCTGCTTACTTTTGTTTAAATTGTCTTGTGCTGCTCAGTAAAATAGCAGTGATGTGTGCATTGTGTGGGCCACATAGCTGTGTAGAGCAGCTGGTGACAGCTTCCCTCTGACAAATGAGTGTGTTTGTTTACATCTGAGGTTCCCCCACCTGATGGCTCTGTCCATGATGTCTGAGGCAACTTTGTTAGAGATCCTCTCTGCAAATTAGGTACATCATTAACAGCTTTAGATAAGACTCTGAGATGCAACACAGGTGCAAGATGGACCATAGCTTTTATGAACCAATCTATTCACCAATTGAATATCTGCCACGACTTTAATAAGGGTGCAAGTAAAGGTTTGATATACTGCACACATGGAAGGAGATGATTTTAGCTTGGAGCTATTCATTTTCAAAGATGTGTTGGTTTCCCAACTGTGTATGGGATTTTAATACCGTGATTTAACAGCACAAATAGCATTGCTGATATAATACATGCTGAAATTAACGAATGGTCTTTTTAAAATATTTCAGCAAATTTGTTGTAATTTGTTGTTGTAATTACGTTTGTAAATAGTTATGTAACAACTCAAGACACAGGCAACTAAATGTTGATGGAGAGTGTGTATAAACTGCTGGGGGATATAGGCTGGTTCAAGTCACAGGCATGTGGAACTTTTGTGATTGTGTGTTATTGACAATGTTTCATGCGTTTTGAAAGCAAAAAGTAGTTTTTCTCACAGGTTGTTTCCCCGTTTGGATTTTAACAATGTAAACACAACTCTGGCTGTTTACAGCTCACCTTCTTTTTGAAAATGTCCCCAAAGTGTCTCTCAAATGTCAAATTGGTCTTGGTATGCTGGCCAAAATGATATTTGTCAGCAGCTGGACGTTGACTTATCTCATTTTGTGAACTGCTTACCTTTGCACTTGTGGCAGTTAAATTGATTTGCTGATTGTATTTATTGCCTCGTTTCCCCAGGTATTGTAAGCTGGTTGTTTCACATGTGTTTCTCTGATTTTTCCCTTCCTATCGCTACAGCTCCCTGCGGAGGTCACTTCACAGGTTCAGAGGGAACTGTGCTATCTCCAAACTACCCGCATAATTACACCAGAGGACAGAGCTGTGTTTATGACATCTATGTCCCTGGGGACTTTGGTAAGCATTATTTTTACAGAGCTGCAGAAAAGTGTTACCTAGAACTTGTGGAACTTCTGCATAAAGCACATATATGGTGTAGGTGTCCACTAATATTTTTACTTCAAGATAGAAGTGAGAGGAGGCGGCAAAGACAGGTAATTGTTTGTTCTTTATGAGTTTTCATTTAATGATGAGGCTAGACTGAAGAAATAGAGTAATACAGTCAAAGCTGGTCATAGGTCCCAGTACATTATCCAATGGTTTCCCTCCAATGTTCATATTTCAGTGTTTTGTATGTTTGTCTGGTATGGTTGTCTGCTGATAGATTAATATTCAGTCCCTGTTCACTTGCTCCATATCTCACAATTGATTTCAGTCAATACATACCAACGTGCCGTGGGAACTGCTGCTCCTTTTCCACTCTTCTCCTGCTCTTACATATGAACTAAAACACAGCCTGAAGAATTGCAATGTTATAGGGCTAGGAGCAAGGAGTGTAAAGGCAGAATAGGATCAAGGCAAACAAAATTTGATTGTGTTGACATGAAAAATGCTCTGTATTGTAGTTAATGGAGAGGAAGGTCAAGCAGTGAAGGGCTGTGTGAAATAGATGGAGCAAGCAAGCGCACAGGTGCTCAATTTATCCAAGCGCCTTTGTACATACATAATTCAGCGAAGATCTCGAGAAGACCTTGGTTTACTTTTGTTCAATATTCCATGTTAATCATAAAGAGTTGCTGAAATCACATGCAGGGGTTTTTATTCTGTAAAGCCTCCCACACAGATTAATCCCCTGTGTGATGATCCAGCCCGACAGTTTACATCCTCTGTTGCCATGTTCCATTGCTCATGGAGTCCAGCAACCCACAAGTCTTTTTTTAAAATAAATATTGCATGCAAATGCAGCCTTTTCTTAAACTGCCTGCAAAAGCTTAATGGGGTGTGCAAGTCACCAAGCAGCATTTCCACCTGGGTGTGCAAATTTATTCCAGGGAGTACTGATACACGCTACTGAAAAGTACAACTGATGACTGCTGTGGTATAGCTTGAGAAAAATATATTCTGAGTAGTAGTTTAACAAAGCATCTGGGATTCACAGCTTGGGTACAGCAAATTGAAGATGTTGTGATTACAGTTCTAGCTATGATATAACAGTAAATCCTACATCATCTAAAACATGAGCTGTATTTAGCTGGTAATACTGTATATGAATCATTGATGTAGACAACTGACAAAACTGAACTTGGTATACAGTGGAAAGATAAAGTATGTAAACTGGTAGAAGTTGTTTTCTGCTTAAACATGTCATGAACTGTGATTTGAAGTCACAAACAAAATATATCTAAGCTAATAAAACACAAACAGTCATGATCATTCATTTCTTTACTGAACACAACCGTTAAACAAATACGTAATGGTGGAAACAGACTGAGGCACTGCACTTCTGATGTCCCTAAAAACAGATTCAGGTGTGGTCAAACCATGTGAACTTAAGACCTATGATCAAGAGTAGCTGCTTTTCATGTAGCTAGAAAGGGTAACATAGTAATCTCAAAGAGTTGAGATATTTAGATATTTATCAGTCCACAGTAAAACTTCTATAAACAGGAAAGATTTGCTACTGTGGCTGCTCTCCATAGAAGTGGGCACCCATCCAAGATCACTCCAAAGGCACTATGCAGAATGCTCAGTGAGCTGAAAAAGAAGCCTAGAGTAACAGCTATAGTGCTGAAGGATTAATTGAATTGTTCATGAGTCAACCATGCACAAAACATGGAATGGGCATGGTGTCCATGGCAGGACACCACGGAGGAAGCCATTGCTTTCCAAGAAAACATTACAGCACACCTGAGGTTTACCAGAACACCTTGACATTCTACAACACTACTTTTTAGCAAAAACATTTCACTTGTTTTTTAGACAATAGATTTGTATGTTTAATGGGCATTTGTGTTTTAGCACCTTGGAGATTGTGTTTGTTGATATTTGTGATTATAGACAGACAGACGAATGGATGGACAAACTGACAGTATGTACAGTAGGTGCTATTAGAAAACCTATATGGTGTTTATTTTCACAACAGTGCATTATTCGACCTAATGTTGTGAGTTAGAGTAGACTAATAGTGATGACAAGTACTACCTGAGGGGTCCAGCATTTACAAACCTCCAGATCGAACTGTCTGGAGAGAAATTTAGTTTTCTTTCTATAGCCGATTCTTGGCAGCTAAGTTTAGCCTATAGGCAGTATGATAGCAGAAATCACATTTCAGTGTCTAGTATACAGGTAATTGAAATTTGTATGCGCCATGGGTACAGTATCTAGCTGGTGTCTTGGTCTCATATGACTGATAATATACTAAAAGCCTTTGAGACACTGTGTCAACCTGATTGAACTGGCAGGAAAAGGTCAGCAGGAAATATCCTCACATAACTCTGGTCAGTGACCCGAGGGTTTCACACCTGGAGAGGAGAGTGGTGGCTTGCAGAATGGGTCTTTTACTTTTAAAATGTAGCCAGAAGGTTCAGTCAGACATATATTTCTGGATGCAACTGCAATTATACGTTTAGTATTACTTATCAGAAAACTGCATTGGTTTATATACAGTGTAATATAAAATTTATAGTAAACTAAAGAAGCGAGGTCCCTTTCTGTCTGTCTTTCTTTCAGTCTTTCCCTCTTTCTTTCTTACTTCATAGTTTTAGTATGTCAAAGTACGTTTTATCTTTGATGACAGATTCTATGCTCCTGGGCATGACTGATTCCAGTCTTGCACCATTCTCTGGACATTTCATCTGCAATTCTTCACAGATGTTTCTTTTTAGCTATTCTTTGCTGCAGGGGTTTTGTTACTTGGTCAGGTCATAGTTTCACTTTTGTCATCTAGTGAGTGAGAGTAATCTCTTCATCATGTCATTGGATTTACAAACTTTTATTCATGTTGCATCTTTAATTTCATTTCATTTACATTTAATGCTCCACATCAGTACCCTGCCAGTTTTGTGTTTTATGTTCAGCACTATGCAGCCATTACTTTAGTTTTATCTGACCAAAGAATGTGCTGCCAATGTTTATCAGCTTTCTTTCCATGTTCTTTGGCGTCAATTTAGAAATTTAGTTTTTCTTGAGCACCATTCATACAGATTGACCTCATGCAATGTAGTTCACATTGACGTACCCATAATATATAGAGCAAAATACATGTGATGTGTATTGGATTAGTTATTATAGATCCTGATGGATTTGTTTTTTTTGGATAGTATGGTGGCTCTGGGAACACATTGGGAGTGTGATAATGACGCCTGGCTATGTTTGTGGTATGCAACCTGTGTCTGATGCTACACTGTCATGGCCACTGTTTCACTAAATGTGACATTCTGTGCACATAGTAACCCAGCATGTGTCTGTTTTCCTTTGGACTGCATTTTCCAATGCCACAGTTTGCGCCTAATATGCTAACACAATTTATGCACATAATAGCCATCAACCCTTAACATCATAATGTCTCACATCTACAGTAGCACAGTCCAGCCTGAGGCATGTTCTTAATCCTACTGGTCCTATATGACATAGATTAACAACTTGGATACCTGTTTTCTTCTTTTATCCATGTGTTTACATGTTAATATAGACATTTATGTACTGTATACCAGTTGGTGATCATAAAAAATATACAAAAATTCTGGCAGTGGTCACCAGTGCATAAAGCACATTATGAATGTAGTTCATAAAAAGGACATACATTCATGTGAGCCATCATTTCTTGTACCTCACTACTCATGCTATGTGCGTAAAAGATTTAACTTTACACCATTCCCTTTCATTATAGTACAATGTGCATCTTTTTTGCCCTTTGTTGTTTAATTAATCTGTCAGAAATAATGCTTGTATTCATATTTCAAGCAATGATTTTACTTCTTTTCTACTTCTTCTTTTTTAAAGAGATGAATTATTCATGGCACTCAACCTTTGCCTCAGGCAGTGCTTGCAAACATACAGGCATACATTGCCTCACAGAAATTCAGTCTTGTTTACACCAGTTATACAAGTTTAGTGGCTACTGTAGAACTTTTTTGTCATAAACATCCAGTCAGATATCTTATTTTCTTACACATAAATGGGCTGACAGTGTAGATATTGTGACAAAACAAAACCTCACTGGTACATAGTGGAAAAAACTAATAGAAATTGTATGAACACACATTTATCTTTGACAAAAATGCCAAATTGAGCTTCAAGGTACATTGTACATTATTTTCAGTTTATATTTGTATTTTATTTAGCCTAGAGGATATTTGTTTAGTGTAGCCTCCCTTGTGAATGTGTGATGTCTTCAGAAGTAAATGAACTAGCCAATTAGCAAAAACCTCCATGCTATTTATCTTATATTACTCTGCATTTTTTTTTTTTTTTACACAAGATGAAATGAGGGTTTTTTGTGAGAACTGGGTTGCACATATAGTATTTCCATAGCAACTTTCCATCCAAACACCATAACTTTGTAGATAGTCTTTGAAAATCAAGTGTGAATCTAAAAATATATTTATTTCTATTAAAACCCTATACAACTTACCTCTGTTTACATGACAAAAGTGTATGTATCTGTATAACTCGAGCAACATATGCATAAATGTATCCACAGAATGTGTCAGGAGGCGAGACAGGACCATTGACAGATGTCAGTAATCTGGCCTGTAACAAGATAGACTGAACTGCATGAGATTAAGGGAATGAGCTTAACTATAAGAAAAAGGCACATAGATCTTAGTTGAATGTGAAGGACTCAGAGAGAACAAGTTAGATGGAGAGTGTGATAATGAGTGGAGAGAATAATGAGTGAGACAGGAAGAGGAGGTGGAGATAAAAACATGGTGCGGTTGAGTGTGATCAGAAAAAACGCTGACCCTGGAGGCTGATTGTTGACTCATCAGTGATGTTCGCTGGAGAGTAAGATTATGCCTGGGGCCACCCTAGTAATGACTAACTACATCCCACACAAAAACCATTACCTTGTCTGTATGTGTCAGGTTACAATATATACACCCTCAGTGTGATTAACTTAATATGAAATGTGAACTCTGCTCTTGGCCCGCCTTGCCTGGACAGGTGTTTGTGCTGCGATGTTTTTCAGGTACATACTGTGTGTCTGTGGGTGTGTAATAAGAGAGTCTGCCTCTGTCAAATTTGAGTGTGTTCAGCACTCACTTGAATGAGTGCATTTGACAACCCATGTTTTTCATGTTGATGAACTGTGTCAGATACACTCTTGAAGAGTACCCCACACAGTAAACTAGTAAAAACAAGAATAAAGACCCAAGCAAACAAAAAGTAAAAAGAATGTGTCCAAAACTGGAATTGAGTGGTTATACAGTATACCGTATATTCTTAAACTCTTCCTCATCCCTTTTAAAATAACCAACACTTAGAGCCTTCAATCCAAAGAGTGGAATTTTTACCCGAGATAGAAGCCTAATGGACTGGATGAAGCTTTTGCCAAGGTGCAGCCACATACTTGCTGGCAAAAGGACTGATGCAATTTCACTGTGATAATGGCTCATTAAAAATATATGTGCCTCTGCTGTCATACAATCCCTCTGGTTTTTGTAAATGAGGCTTGTGTATGCTGTCACAGCCCAGAATCTCAGAAGGCTTATGCTGCCACAAAGCAAAGATGACAGGTAACTCTTCCATAATTCATTACCAGAAGGACGGACATATGCTGCCATTTTCCTTACCTTTTGCCATTACTTGGACTGTGTCTTTTGCACTTTATGTTGGCTTTGTGCATATTTTGCCTTAAGGCAAATGCTGCCATAGACAGAGGTGGGCTTGCTCTGTATTCCAGTTATGTTTGTGGTGTCCTCAGTAATTGCTTATCACAGCACAACCCAATCATGACCCAAAGCTAGTTTACCAGAATGAATACCAGTAGGGCCAAGGCTAGTCTTGGTAATCTGTTAGCAAGAGAGTTATTAAATGTAACTCTCTTGCTAACAGATTGTGATTATTAACACATAAGCAATTTAAAAAGCACTTCAGAAACCTAGATATTTAAAAAATGTATAAAATGTTAGCTGTAACATAACCAGTATGCACTCACCAAATACAGTCCATCAAGTACATCTTTTTAAAAGAAATGCTTTAGTATCCTATATTGTTTTCATCATATATTACTGAGGCACATTTCATGACAGTTGCTTAGTACAATCACAATCGGACCAGAAAAAGTAATCATTGTCAACTTAAATTTTCTTGTGTATGTAATTGTAGCTAAGACAAGCTGTAAAACTGTGTTTATACACCTAACAAAGAACAAATGTGCAGGTTATGGGGATTACAGGTGTAATCTGCAGAGGTGGATAGAGTAGCCAAAAATTGTACTTAAGTAAGAGTAGCGTTACTTCACAATAATATTACTCAAGTAAAAGTAAAAAGTAGTCATCCAAAAAATTACTCAAGAGTAAAAAAGTACTTAATCCAAAGACTACTCAAGTACTGAGTAACTGATCGTAATGTCAGATTTTATATATTTTTTTTAGAAATGATGTGTTCAGACAGACAAAAATATAAAATAATGCGCAAATTCTTGTATTTCTGAGTAATAAAAAAATCAAAATGGTAAGAAATAAATAAATAAATAACATCTTCACAACATAAAAAACTAGAAACAAAATTTTTCCAAATCTTACTTTTTCACAACATAAACCTTTTTAAACAAACACCTACAGTAGGTAACATACTATATGTTGTAATTTCTCACGTGTTTTTTCATTCACTGTCTGAAGGTATCTGGAAGCTGAGTCCTGGCAACTGGATTTGTTTCTTGTTAGGTTGAAACATTTAACTGCTCATGTTCAACCTACCAAAAGTAAAGTTGCCATGTCCAGTTGCCAAGAGTTTGAATAATTGTGAAATATTGATTATAATTTCATTTGACGTGTGGACTGGATTTTAAAGTCTGATCTGAATTTATACAAACATTTGTTTGCTTTGACAGTGAGATCACCATTTTGGATTTACCCTTTGTTTAAAAGAACATTTTAACAACACAGAAAGAATAACACTATTATTTTGTGAAAAATCTTTCAAGCGGTGTAAAGATAATTTAGGTGATCAGTTTTATTTTGTAATTTCCTATTAAAGTTTTATTTTTGAAAGGACGGAACTTGACGCTAAAAAGTAAGGGAGAGACGGGGACGGAGATAAAAACCAAGGTGTTAACTTAGAGAAAACTCTGCTTATATTTAACTCGTTATAATTTAAACACGGTCCTATGTGGTTTTATCACATCTCTGTGGTAGAATAAATGATGATGATGAAGTAACGAGTCAAGTGTTGTCAAATGTAGAGGAGTAAGAGTTGCGTTTCTTCTTCATAAATCTACATAAGTAAAAGTAAAAATATGGTGCAGTAAAACTACTCGTAGAAGTACAATTTTTCCGGACGTTACCTAAGTAAATGTAGCGGAGTAAATGTAACTCGTTACTACCCACCTCTGGTAATCCGTTTAACGTGTTATATGGCCACCTAGCAGGCTGGCCATTTATACTTGGATGTGGAATATAAAATAACATAAAAATTAGAAATCAGCAACAGAGGATGAATAAGAAGACTGATGTTGATGATTCTAGCACGTCAGTTGCATATTCACTGAAGTGGTAAAACTGATTATGGTGCACAGGAGATAATGGAAGCATTTTTTTTGCTTCCTCTTTTGTTTGTTTAATTGAAGTTGGAGGACCTATGTCTGCTTGACTTTTCACTAATTAGCTTCTACCTGTCACTTGATAAATGGAGCCTGTTATCTGCGTTTATACTTCATTTTAGATAAATATTCCACCAAAACAGCATTATCACCGCTGATAAATATGCTGGTAGGGTTTTGTTGAATTTGAGACGTGCCTAAATAAAATGGAATTGAATTGAAATGCTCTAATGCCACTACTGCATGTAACCAGTTGTAACCTTAAATATTAAATGCATAAGTCTTGCGTTTCAGAATGACTTTGTCCCATAACATGAATGATTCCTGTTCTTGTTTAGCCCATAGTTTTTGTTTTTGAACAGTAACAGTCAGTTGGCAGCCAGCCCAGAAGGCCTTAGGAACACAACACAAGTAAACAGCTATGCACTGTTAAAATAACAACCAAACAAACAAAAAACTCAAGTATTTTATGCAACACTCAAAAAACAAATGTAGTCAACATTTTCCAAGACTTCATATTTTGACTTAGGAAAAGTCATTGAAGTATAACACTAAAATTGAAGTTGTCTAGATGAAAAGGCTACGAAAATGAGATCAACAAACTCAGCATATGAATTAAATGATCCGTAATTAAAATGAGAAAACTTTAAGATAATTGCAGTAAAAATTAATGTGATCAAAATTGATTGCTCAACTGTTAAAGTCCATTTTAATACTTCTAACATCTCTCTTGTGTACAGTATGTTGTATCAAATCTACATTAAAAAAACAACTAACAGTAATACAATTTGCATTTTAACAGAAATGAAATCGAGGCAATCAATCATTTTCTTGTTCATTCTTGTGTAATTTTCTGTAATATAGGAAAAGAAATGGAAACAATTTTAAACTATTAACAATTCGAACCTGTTAAGTTTTTAAAACATTGCCAAATATTTTTATGATAAAATGTGAGTTTGCTAGTTAGAATTCCCACTCAATGTCTTATTCATTAACACAGGTTATTAAACCATGAATTCCAAAAAATAGTTCTCATAATATTAAAACAAAACCAAGATCACCCATGTATTCTTACTCACATATCTCATATAATGGATTATTTAAGCCCGGCTAATGTTCTTGGTAATTAGTTTCATCCTCAGAGTTTTAAATCTCTGGAATTTGTATAGTTTGGATTGATATTTCAAATTGAGGACATATGCTATGGTGAGAAGACCACATCTAAATTGTAGGTAAGTCTGATTTAATCTTTCTAAGGTATTATATGATATTTTTCTCTAACACACAAATAGATCATGAATATTATACAGTCGCTTCAGAAAGTATGAAATCATATGACACCATTTCTAACTCTTCAAATGTTCCAAGCAACACAGTGGTCTCAACTATTTGGAATGGAAGAAGTTTATGACCACAAGGACCTTTCCTAAAGTTGGCCATCCGAGTAACAAGAAAAGAAGTGCCTTTATCAGGGAGGTGGCCGAGAACCCCGCAGTCACTTTAAAAGAGATTCAGCAGTCCTCTGCAGAGATTGGAGAACTTGGCAGAAGGATGAATTTCTCAGCAGCACTTCATCTATCAGGCTTTTATGGCAGAGTGGTTAGACAGAAGACACAGCGTATTTAAAGTTTGCCAAACTGAATTTTTATCACTCTGACAATATAAGCAAAAAACATTGGGTGTGTATTTTCATTTGTTTTGATTTGATGGTTTATTGTGTGTAGATTGATGGGTAATATGTCAGGTGGTTTTATTCATATGAGGTTTAATTCCTTTAGCCTTGTGTGAGTAATTTATCTTATTTATCAAAATGTACCGTGTCTCAGTGAAGAGCAAGATACCAAAATAATTTTGTACCCTTTATTGACTAAACACTCAGCTTTTACAGCTAGTTGTTCATCTTACAGATCAGAATTTGTTATTCATTTGGACGAGGATCATACCAAATAAAAAGGCACTGCCCTGTAAGGTCCTATTTTACTCTTACTGTTACTGTGTTCAACTTTACAGTAATTTATTTAATTCCATACCTGTAATAACAAACCATATACAGTATATTTCTATATATATAACTTTTGTGGAAGCTGAAACACAACATTGTGATATATGAGAGAAGCATACACAAAAAAATATTAATTATGATGATTAAAAAGTGTGCATATGAACAAGAAAACAAAGTGAAAAAATGAAAACAACAAAAAGAACACAAGTCCAATAAAATGCAGCATGAAGCGACATTGGATCATAGGAAAATTACCAACAAACCAGTAAAATTAAATTAAATCTAGGACTTTCTGATAAAAAATATGTTTGAAGAAGACATTTAAAAGAGCTTACTGACTCTGCAGATCTAACATCCTCACTTAGGTCATTCCAAAGCCTATTATCTCTAGTTTTCAGTCACACCTAAGGAACACACAGAAAACCTCTGAGAGCATGTCAGTGACTCTTGAAATTCAGTTTGCATTACCACATGAATAGATTCACTGCTAACCAAAAATAATACTAGAGGTCGGAGTCTGAGCTAATGGCCTGAAGCAGACAGCTGCCTCACCTGAAAGTGCAAGCTACCAAAAATAAACCACAATTTTAGTTTGTACTCAGGTCCAGGAAGCATGACTGAAGGGCAGATAGAGGAATGTGTGTTTTTCTGAGACTGACATCAAATTGGTGATTGTCATTTGTCACATGTTCTGTTTATATTGCAAACATAAGTGTGTCTGTTGGTACAAACTCTTGAGGCAGTCATAGACAGTCATAAAATGTCTTCATGGTGTCAGAACAACTGCTTTGAAGATCTTTTCCATGATGCCAGAAACTGGTCTTTTTGAACACTTTCATCACCTTGTCCAGAGTTGGTTTTAGGCTGAAGACCTCCATAGTGTTCATAGATGGTCTGGTGTTACTGGACTGACTATCTGCCCTTTACTTTGCAAATTCTCTTTGGGTTTTACTCTCTGTAAGTGTCTTGTTTAGGTGGTAGAGAATTATGAACAACTGTTTAAAAATATACACACATATACTTACTTTCTGGAGACTGCAACAAGTTTTAAACCAAGTGGTATTAGGGCTACAGTATGCAACTTTTTTTTTTTTTTTTTTAGTAGAGATATGCTCCATAACTTATCTTAATGTGGAGAGCTGCTTCAAAGCCTCCCGTGACACAGATTCCCAGAAAAGCGTTGGCTTCAGTGCAGAGATATTCCCTTCTAAAGGTTTTTGAGTGAGGCGCCCCCTTCTAACCAGTCCACCACCCCTTCTTAAAGGGTTTTGACACAGCGTCAGTATTTGATGCTCTGGGTGGATTGATTTTGAGGCTCGTGCTACAGTTAGCTTCATCCCCAAAAGTTAGATATTGTAACTTTAAGTTTTTTGTCGACAACAACTGTCTTCACATAGCTGTGTCTGCCCTTGCGTGCCTCTGGCAACACTCTGTGGTGTCTGCAGCTTGAATAAAACTTGGATTAAAATTGTTTAAAAGTACCCTTAAGTGGAGTATAATTCCCGGGTGACACCATGCTCTGCTGACCCCAGTAAAGAGTCCACACTGCCAGCAAAACATGTTCAAACTAGTTGTGTTAGCATCAGTTAGCAAAGTCATTTATAACAAGCTGGCAGGCATCTGGCATGGGTAGGCAGTTATCAAGTTTGGTTAGTAGATATGTATTCATAGATCTGAGGCAAACATTTGGAGTTTGTTCATAAATCCATAGACTATGGGTGTAGGTGTTTTTTTTTCTCCATTACTTCTACTGCAGACTCTTTTTTTTCCAAGCAATACCATAATGGTAACTTGTAGAGGGTTAGATTTTATATTCTTAATTACTAGGCATTTCAGTAATCTGCTCATTTTTATACTGTGTGGTACGAGCTGTTCATCTGGGGCATGAAAACCCACATGCTTGTCTTGTTGAAAGGTAGGAGTGATAATCTCTGATCCCCTCCTGCTCTGACTATAAGTAATACAACTGATAAACTGAACACAGAGGCAGCACGGGAGCAGATCAGTATGTTTAGGTTTAGGGTTAACAGTCGCAGAAGAGAAAACATTACTACCACAAGCAGTACAGTCAGGTCAGCAACACTAACATTCACACATTTCTGTGGGCATCAGTGTTTCTGCTTAGAAAGACATACATGAATATAATCATTTTCTGAAAGAATCTTTGTGTGAAACCTTTTATTAACACTTCTTTAAAGATATAACTAAATAACTTTCTGAGAAAATTAATACAAAGATGAAGATAATCTCAGCCTTGCACTTTGCAATTTTTTTGCCTGGATATATACATGAGTTTCATGATAATACATTAACTGCACACAAATACCAAGTCATTTATTCTATATGAGAAAAATCAAATGGTAGCGGTAGGAGAGACTGAGACTAAAAGAACCTTTCTGAGATTATTACATTTCTCTTCCCCGCCTGGATTGTAATGATCCTATCTGCAGCGTACAGCATGCCCTTGTTTTGGACAGGGAGAAGACTCCATCCCAAAAGCCCAGATGATAGAAAAGCCACATGAAAACCAAAACGTGCAGCCAAAGTTTATAGTAGAGGAGTAGTAGCATTAAGCCAGTCAGATATAGTCTAACCTCGTTTGCTCTTGTTGTCACTTTATATGTGAGCCCTTATGTTTTTTTTTCCTCTCACCCCAGTACAAATGGAATTTGCAGTCGAAGTAGTTCTTCATATACAGATACACTAAACAGTGAGGAAACAGGTCATTTGGACAAATTTCAATGTAAATTGAAGAGAAAATATTATTTGACCATTTATGTATTGCAGCTTGGCTGAGCATGCATGCTCTGTACCAATTACCTGTTAACACAGGAACAATAAAGTAACATGAACAGTAACACTAATTTCTATATATATAAATAAAACAAACAGTAACATTATAAACCCTCAGAATAAGGGATTGCATTTAATATCACTGTATTGCACAGGAAAGTGTTACAAACTTGGCTCAGGCTTGTAACATGATTGTAGATGTTTTAAGCGTGTGAAATCAGTTTCTCCTGGGGGACGATGAAGTGAACTAAGTAACAAAGAAGGTAGTCTGCACACACAAAAGGTTCAAATGTCAGTTAAATGTATTTAAGTAATAGCACAAATCTGTTGAGGCTGCACAGTAAGAGTGTGAAAGCTGGTAGAGTAGAGCCTTTACATCCTCAGCCACTCTCACCTCTCAGGTGCTGCCAGTTTCACTGATGACCTGCCCAGGCTCGTGCCAGGAGAAAACAAAACAAGACAATAGTACAGTAGGGTGGACTGTCACACGACATAATGTCTAATCACAGCTCGGCATACAGTATCCACTGTAATCATGATTTATTGTGAAATTACAAAGCAAGTCTCTTATGTATATGTAAAAGAAAATCACAAAAAGAAACGTGACCGGTCTCCTGTCTATCACACAGCTGACGCATAGAGACCGTCAACCATTCACATTCACCTCTCCCAACAGAAAGGCCCCAGCCAGCTCATGAATGTAATTTGTTGGTCCACTATACACTGATTATATAACATAAAATCATTTTATCATAAACACACTAAATGTAAACTTCTTTCTTGTTAAAGGTGTCAAAATGGTCGGCAAAGATACTGAGTCAGGTTTAATACAGGTTGTTTCTTGCAGTGTAATGGTGTAGAGACACACTGGCACACATTACTCCCCTTAATACCATCTGAACACCATCCAGACACTACACCATTGCCATTGTTACTGACCAGGTGCATCAATTCATCGCCACGCTCTACACTTTTCCAAATGGATACTTCCAGCAAAATAACAAGCCTTGTCACAAAGCGCTCATCATCCCAAAATGGTTCCAGAAACATGACAGTGATTTTAATTTACTTCACTTCCCTGCACTTTCTCCTGATCCCAGTCCAACAGAGCACCTTTGAGATATGGTGGCAAGGGATTTTCACAGTGTGAATGCCCTGGCAAATGTCTCGAGGAACTGTGTGTATTGAGTCAGAATGAACCAAAAAGATTTTAGGCTATTATATTTTGCAGTAAATGTCTCTTATGCAACTCCAGCTAGGTGTATCTTGTAAAGTTAATTTCAAAGTGTTGCAAATTGGTTTGATTGTCTTACGATCCTTTCATTTTCTGTACTAACCGAATATGAGTCCTTTATAATCACAAATGATTAATTTAAACAGTGAAGTCCATTATACCACCAGTGATGTTAGAAGCCATTAAAGCCATCAACAGAAAGTATATTTATATGCTGTAAAAGAAGAAGGATCAACATGTAACTATACATTTTAATATTGCTGAGCAGGCATCGTGATATAAAATACAGTAATAGGAATACAGTAACATCACAAGCTAATTCCCAAAGAGGAATGTGATTAAAATAACTTAACTGCTTTGGTTTAAGTCCTGATAAAGATGCAGGCATAAAAATGTTGCTCATCGTACATGTGCATTCTTTTTCAATATCAAGACTAGGCCTAGAGAACAGAAGATTCATCATAGTCCTTCATAAATTAGTTAACAAGTTTACAATGATTTATTGACTTAATATCTGGATGTGATTACAGCAAAGGAGCAGCTTGGAGTCATGCATGGCTGGCTTTGGATTAGAGGAAACACTGTACTTGTAAGTGTGTGTACCTGAAGGTGTAACTGTGTTTGTGTGTGTTCACAATGGGAGAGTGCAGCCTGTTCAACATAGCATGGTGTTGGTATGCTAATGCCACTGAGCTGTCCCTTAGGGTAAAATTATCTCTTATTCATGGTCTGGTTCAGCCATAGGCATTCTCACCGCTCGACAGATAAAGAAACAGCTCTGCCTGTGCTGCTCTGTGTGCAGGCTTTTTGTGTACATACAGTATGTCAGTTTTTGCCGCCTTTTTTTTCCTCGTGCCATTTGTCTTTGGATACTGTATGTGTTCTGTTTTTTATATCTTTTTTTATAAACTCACAAATGTTCCCTCCTTCCTGCTCGATCCACATCAGGACTTAAAGAAAGGCCAAATAGATCATGATTTGCCCATTTGTTATGTGTTGTTTGGTGTTTAATACCCGCTAAAACCAGACATCTGTTTACGCCAGTAAAATCGTCAACCCTGAAAGTTTTGTGGCTGTATGGGATGTTGTCAATGGTACACACCTTTGTTCTGGCGGCGGTGTGGAGCAGCGCTAATAATTGCTGTTGCCTTTACAACATTGTTTATAAATGTCGTCTGGTGAAATTAAAACGGTTATTAAACTCTAAACAGCAGGGAAAATCGGATGAATTATGACATCTTTGGGTTTTGATAAGTCCTGTAGATGTGGACCAAGAAAGAAGGAAACAACCACCATCTTTTGGGACAAGTCACAACAATGCCTTCAGTGGCTGTTGTAGTGTTTAGTTGTTTTTTTTTACTCTGCCCCTCACTCTGTCTTTTTTAGTTATGTGGTGGATATAACAGTTCAGTACTGTGAGGCTAAATGCCAGAGGAAATCTGTACTGCTACAAAGTGAAGAAGACAGGAAGCTGCTCCATAATTCATAACCAGAAGGACAAACATATGCTGCCATTTTTTTACCTGTAGCAATTGCCTCTGCTACCAGTGTTTTCTTCCCCTTTGGGTAGGTGGATGTTGTGTGTATTTTGCCTTAAGGCATGTGGATGTAGCTAACTAATTAGTGAAGGCCATTAAAAGCCATTACATTTCATTTATCAGTTTTAGCCATTTGAAATCTGCTTTTCACAACATGTCCCAATTGTAGTTAACCTGCGTGTCTGTGTCCTAGTTAAATCAGTTAGTTTAGAAGTTGGTCAGCATTAGTTTAGAACAGTTGGTTTCTATATTTCCATGCCATATTTAACTCATCATTTAACCATAATATGGCTGTATATGAGTACTTTTTCTCACAGTTTAAACCCAGTTGTCAAAAACAGATGGCGGGAATGCATTTCATACTAATTATACTCTTTGTGCTAGAGCAATGACAGTGTATAACTATTTTTTCTTCTAAATCAGATTTTCAAACCACAATTTACAGTGATGCACTGAAATTGTGAATAGTTAAGAAGTAATTGTCTTAGAAAAGTTACTACTTGGTTATGTTTAGTATTTCATTCCTTTCATAAACTTGACCTTTTAGAATAAAATGTCTGTGGTTGTATTAGCAGTTCTTCAGCATAAGAGGAACCCACTTTAGAACATTTTCTTCTTATCTATTTTTTGTGCTTTTAGATGTGTTTTAGGTTATTGTCCTGTTGAAGGACCCTAGCGTGGGTGAGACAGAGCTCAGCACCTACTGAGCAGTATGTGCCTGTCCAGAAAGCCTTGAAAAACCTCAGATTTCACTGTTCCCTGCAGAGATTCAGGACACCATGTGCAGACACAGCAAAGTAACACCATATCATAACTGCTTTCTTAAAAGCTTCAGTCTTCTTCTGATGCTACCAGAAGGTTCACTTTGTTTTATCTGTTGAAAAGAGCACTGTGGCTTGTCAACATGCATTTTACCAAACGGGGCTCTTGCTCTTTCAAAAGTGGGGTCTTTCTGGAACCCACTTTCATTCAGTAAGCATGTATGGTACCATTGTACTTTGATTCCTGACATTAGCTTGACTTAAACAGTTTCAAAGTTTTCCTTGGTTTTTCACTTTCTATCCTGTTCACACAGGGTAGAATTATTTTCTGTTTTTTTTTCTATATTCTGTTAACTCATTAGATATCTTATTGCCTCAGATAAATCTAATGCTTTTCTTGTCCATGTCACGTTTCTCCATTTAAATAAACTGAAAGATTCATAAGATTTAAAACGGTTACTGTATGATTCTTCTTGCAGATAAATCTGCCTGAAATATATCATTATTTAAAAATGTATTAGCTCTTTTCTCTGATTCTGTATTATTATGCAGGTATGCATGACAAAAGAAATTTTCATTGAAAAACGTTGCAGGAGAACAGAGCATTGTTTCTAAAAGGTGTTATTGTATCGGCACTTTTATGAGCCCAGATACATTTTTTAGTAACACCGCAGAGAGAGAGCGAGAGAGCGAGACAGACAATTGAGTTCTCGTATATCTACTGCTTTTTCTTGCCTTCTACAGCATCTTTATCTACTCTGTAAATCACACCATGTGTTCTCCTTTGAGGAAAAAAGCTGTTGGAAATGGAGGAATTGGTATTCTATATTTTTGGTTATACAACATATGATATGGTGTCAAAATACAATCTGCTTAGGCTGAGAACTTTTTTCATGCGGGCAGATCATTTTATTTACCTAAAACAGTAATGACATTGTTCTTTGGGCAGATGAGGTTAACTTTTCTGCATCAGTTTAATTCTAATCTAATTTGCAAACATGAAATATGTCTTGTCTGGCTTCACCAGAGTAGTGCACTAGTAATGTCAGCTAGATAGCTACGGTAATTAGCTGGTGAGCTGCACCACATTAAAGAAGTCCTTTTGGTCTTGGTCCTTCACTTTCAATACATTTGTTACAACACGCTGCCCATGCCTTGTAAACTTCACCATGAGATTGTTTACTTTACTCATTCTCCTGCCAGTACCTGAGCTCAGCCAGTTAGCTGTTGTCAATCAAACATCTACAGTGATATCATAGGTCACAGTGGGTGGTGGAGTCGCACTGGAGTGCATTATATGAAGAAGTGTTTCTCATGATTTGGCACTCATTTATGCAAATAGGAAGGATCTCATAGGACGATTAGGAAGGTTGAAGGAAAAGACATAGCACCCACAGTGGTATGTAATAACAATACATTTGAAATAACAGTGTCATTATTTTAGACTGCAACAAAGATGATTAACTGTACATGTTCTGTTTTATGTGTAGGTTGTCCTGTATGTTAAATGCCAAAGAAATACCTAATAATTAGTTGTTAAGAAAATGTCACAGAAGGGTTTACAGTTGGTGGGTGGATATTTGCTCAAGAAAATAGTGACCTACAAAAAGTTACCATTCAGAAAGCATAATGTCACCTTGCTTTACTCTATGCTTTTGTTTCTTAACATTAGAGTGAGCCAAATAGGTATTTTGAACACTAACAAGTACAAGGCCCATCCAGGTCAAATGTGTGACCGTGTTAGATGTTGTTTGGCATTTATCTGTCATACGTTTGTCATGTGATATACATATTTATATTATTTATATTTATACATAAATAACAAACTACTGCTCTGGATTGCATTCACTCATGCTGCACCTGGTGCCTCTGAGTTACCAAAGTGATCCGTGTAACCCCATTATAACCCCCACTGTAGAATTGTTCTAATTGAATCAGTTGTAGCAGATGTTTAAACTTAATTTCCTCCAGAAAACTGCACATTTAGTCCTTAATGTCTGACAATCATGTATGTACAGCTTAATTGTAATGACACATTGGTTGCTCATGCATTTTCCATGTTGACTACTTGGGGGGAGAGAGACAGACACAAATTACTGTATATACAACATACAGCACAATATACAAAACTCTAACCTCTGTTACTCGTTAAAACTGTAAGAGTTATGAGGATTAAAAAAAATGTATTAAGTTTCATTCGGCAGCATACCTGATCTTTGCGTATCAAGGACAATAAAACCTCAGTGAATGGGCTGACATATAATGTTTGATTGCCACAAAATCTGCCCTGTGTCATATTATAATAAACTTTTATTTGCCTGTTTTCTTTGTTCCCTATTTATTTCTTTGCAGTGCTTTTTGGTCAGTTTGTGGTATTCCAGACTTTACCAAGTGATGTGGTTGAAATCTACGATGGGTCCTCCACAGATTCAGCCCTTCTCTCATCCATCTATGGATCACACTCAGGTAGAAGCACAACTCTGGAACCCCTAAATGTCTTTATTTATGCTACAGATTAATTGGTATAAATGCTCCTGTCAAGCACAGCATTTTGTACTGTTGGAAAGACAGCACATCCATCTTTTAGCTCAAATCAAATTAAATAGCCATTTTTTCCAGACGTATTAAAAATCTAAAATCCAAACAGCTTTATGCTGCCAAGAATAAAGATTTCCCCCCCTCTTAAATTTCTGTAATGATGATTTAATGAATTACGATGATGATACATAATACGTTATGATTACAATTGAATAAACTCCTGAGAGATCCCAAACTAGAGCAAACCAGCTGTTGTAAATTGTCACACTCTACTTGATTAGACTATGATACATTACGTAAGAACATTCAAATTAATCAGGTTTGCTGTTTCCAGAACACTGGACATACAGTAGATCAATAAATTGCATATTTAAATCACATTGGGCGTAAACAACTACATGATACACAGAACACAATGCTTCACCTATTAATTTACAGTTAATGATGACATATTTGATTTGTGTTTATAATTTTCAGCTATTTTTCTTACTTTGTTTATACATTATCTGTGGATGTTTGTAAACTGCATTGTCTAAAATATTCTTGACGATGTCTCCTTTCATTCTGTAATTTAGGCGAGACACTTCCTTTGAGTTCAGGAAACAAGATAACACTCAAGTTTACCACAAATGGAACAGAAACGGCTAAAGGATTTCATTTTGTGTATCAAGGTAAGAGAGTATGTTTTTTGAAGTCAAAACTGACTGTGTATGCTTCTTTAAGAAAAAAACGTAACGAAAAAGAAAACCTTAATCTTGCTGTAATCATATGAGGGCTATTCAGCAGAGTGCCACTGACTATGACAGGCATGACTGAGCAGAGCAGAACACACTAGAGTCAAAGACTCTATTCTGGCACAGCAAATGAGAGTGACTGATGACGTGCAAGGAAATTCACAAGGGTTTTACCATTTCTCTCTGACTCCTTTGTCTTGCTATCTCTCTTCTCCCTGTTGCCTTTCTTCCTACCACACCCACCCACCAATCTTTCTTTGTTTTCCTTCCTCTCATGCACGACCACCCCCCTATAATCCCTAGCTGTCCCTCGGACAAGCGCCACTCAGTGTAGCTCGGTCCCTGAGCCCCGGTTTGGGAAGCGGATAGGGAACGACTTTGGCATCGGTATGGCGGTGCTGTTTGAATGCAGTCCAGGCTACACGCTGCACGGCTCCAATGCCATCAGGTGTGAGGCCGTGCCCAATGCCCTGGCCCAGTGGAACGGCACTGTGCCCACTTGTGTTGGTAAGCATCCTCATCCTCCCACTCTTGTCTCACCCCTTGCACACAACACACACGCAAACACAGAGAAATCCAAAAAGATGGAGCAGGTGCACAAAAACTGTTTTTCCTAGTCATTACCTAGTCTAATGCCTATCACAGATTGCAAAGCATGCTCCTATCTCTTGATGGTTCAGAGAGGAAAAACAAGGCAAAGAGAACAACAAAGTGTCAAAGAATATTTCTACCTAGACAAGGTAAAGAAGATGCTAATAGAGAAGACCCTGTGGATGTCTCACCTCTGTCTTAAACAGTAAACTGTGTACACAAAGACAATTTGTTGGCATTAGGCACAAATCTGAATCTGTGTTAGGGTTAGTAAATATAAATGGTCAGGGTTAGTAAAAATCAATGTTTGGCATAAAAACGAATGCTTCCTTAACTTTACATGATATTTGTCACATGACTGGATTGAAACCGACAAAGCAATTTGGTTGGGATTAGGCACAAAAACAACCGGGTTAGGTTAGGCACTATTGATTGTGAATCAGTTCCAGCGGCTTTGGTGCAACGTGACAAGAGGTGCAGTGGAGAGGCAAAAGAAAGACTACCTCCAAAAAGAGAATGGTTTTGCATGTGTTGGCCACAGACTAACACTCACTCCTTAGGACTGAATCTCTGTAGGAGAGAGATTACATTTTTTTTGTTTTGGTATCCATTGACTGTTTATACAACATAACTGTAACAAACAGGATGTATACTAATACTGTATATTTGGTTTAAATACCCAGTTTTTTTTTGCTGATGTCACCAAAATGGATGTAGAATGACTGTGTAGGAAATGACAGTTAAATGACATACATACCTGCTTGCAACAGGCAAAAACTGATGCCACAGGGGGAAAAGGGAAGTTAAAGAACTTAAAGACTTAAAATTTAAAACAAGGTCACAGATCACTTCATTAAATATTGTTTTGTTAAAATAACTACTTGTATTATACCTGTATAGTAAATATGTATGAACACTAACAATACACTAGCAAAAATGTAATAAATGCTGTTACCCAAGCATGAACATGTATGGGAAGGACATTCACTCAGTCTTACAAAGACACCCACATGTCTGCCCTGGGAAGATACATAACTACAGATGAAGTAGTGAGAAATCTATTGAAGTCAGGCCTTTTGCCAGCCAATAGTCCCAGCCAGTTATTGCGGGAGACTTTGAGCCAGGGTTCATCCGTGTTTACTGCCAAGTGGTAAGGGAATAACGGTGGCACGTGCAGTTCCATTTTAAGCACAATGATTTCTATCTGGAGATTGAATCTGGCTGCAGCATTTTCCCCAGCGGCAGTGTACTTGTCCAGAATAATGATATGATATAGTTTCATAGAACCTTCAACAAAAACACACTGCTCAATTACTCAACTCTTTTTTATGGGATAAAACTGCATCAGACACAGCTCCTCCTGTGAGGTACCAATGAAATACATTCTCGGGTCCTTGTCCAGCTGTGCAACATTTGCATTTGATTTCAGCAAAGCTGCTGAATTAAGGTGTTTTCAGATTTAATTATCATCTCCAGAATGGGTGGGCTCTGTTGCATTTTATGGAAAATAGTTGTAAATGTGAATAATTACATGTTTGTGTTTGTTTCACTTTGATTTCAAGGACTTTACGGTGAGCTTTTAAAAATTAAAGTGAAATTATATCAAATTTATTTTTACTGGTGTGTAAATGGTAAAAACTCTTCAATTATACTAATTATACTTATGTCACTGTTATCTTGTGGAAATTGACAAGGTTATTTTACACATTACAAGTAATTTGCTAAATGAAAATCTTTGATTTGACGAGAAAAGCAAAACTCACATGGTCATGATTCATACACACTTGGCCTACATCATTCAAATACTGCTGCCCTAACAGTTTTTCAAAGTTGCCAGCAGTATTGCGCTGAGCCTTTTATTTACGCAGTGAATTGTTTTTTTTGAAATACCCTTAGCACCAATTACATTTTCTCAATCCTGGGTATGTGTGTTTGGGGCCTGCAGTAAGGCACGGCCAGAGAGACTCTCTGGAGCAAGATTAGCCAATTTTGCTACTTTTTGGGGTTTACTTATGTTTCTCTAACAAAAGTGGAAATTTCTTTCAGTTTGACTAAAAATGAATTAAGCATCACAAGTTCTAGTACAACATATTTAGTTTTACAATTTAAAGAAGATCTCACTCCCCCTTCCAAAGACACGAATACACAAACAAAAAACAATCTCTGCATTTTCAATATTATTATACTGCCATATTGTTTCATTTTGCTCACTGTATTATCCATAATAGGTTTCACCCACTGGTTAATATTGCTCATTTCTTTTAGCCTCCTCAAATCACAATTTTTCAGTGAGAATAGGAGCTGTAGCCTTTTTCCTCACATTCAGTTCCAATTAGGCTGTCCTACATATTTCTGGGAGAGCTGGGAGAGTTTGCCATATTTATCATCACAGTTTTTTCTTGAGTGATTGACAGGAGTGTTAGATTTGATGCTTAGTTATTCTAAGCTGTGAGGTTGCAATTAAAGTGAAGAGTTGCACTCCGCAACTTAAAATAGACAAAATGTATTGTGTCAGAAATTATGGTTAAGTTAGGTCTATAATTACGTTCTCAAACTACTGCTTTTAAAGTTTTACACCACTATGTGACATGTAAATCATATACATCCATCACTCAGTATACATTTAGGTCTGCAAGTATTTAGATAATGGAAAAGCTTTTATAATATTGGCTTTATACATGGCCACAATAATTTAGAAATAAGAAGATGTGATTAAAATGTAGACTTTAAGTTTTATTTTAACAGGTTTTACAAAAATATGGTATTAACCATTTAGGAATTGCAGCCTTTTTAAGCTTTAAAATGGAGGTACATTTTAAAGAGCTCAAAGGAGTTATATATCATAGTTTTAAATAAAACCATAATTTTTTATACTTGGATGAAAACCCAGAGGCAAAGAAAGTACATTATGTAGTATAGTAATAAAGAATGAGACATTATCAAGATAGGAAATCCCCTGCCTGTTTGTGTTGTCTGTTCTAATTAGAACACGATGATTAGAGACATGAAATGTTTCATAGCTCAAAACTTTGTCTAGATAGGATCTAGATGGTTAATGTGAGTAACCTCATGTTACCCTAGACATCCCTCGCCTCTGAATTGTCACACATAGGTCCCATTCACAAAGTGAGGCATCCGTTAGCACCACCTTTCAAAATGATACTGCCTATGGAAGAACCCTGATATAACATGTCTGCATAAGAGCTGACATGCAAGACCAAGTCCCTACCGACCTCCTGTTAGTAAATTTTCCTTTATATAATTTCCTTAGTTTCTTCAGTAATTAACATTTACCTATACTGGATAAAGCCCTAGCATTGACATCTGTTTTTTGTTGTTGTTGTTGTTGTTGTTGTTGTGAAAACACACTGTACCACTACTCTCAAGAACTACCCCTTCTCTGACTGACAGCTATGCTGATTGTTCTCACCTGTAGGATAACTTACATACAAATGCTAGTAATATTGAAGCAGTTGAAGCAGATATAACAGAACATGGGTCAATTTGTAAAGTAAAGTAAAATAACATGCAAAGCTAAAAATATCTTGGTACCTTTTGCTCACTGGGGTTGACTAAAATACTTTATTAAATAAATAAAATATAATATAAAATATAAAAAGATTTTCATATAACTGCTCCTTCTATTGTATATATTACTATAATACACATATGCTGTGACTTATCAGATGTCAAACACATTTTATCTGGAGACAACGGAACAATGTATCTCAACTAAGAAAAGTGACAATAATAAAAAGGAAATCTCGTATCCATTAGAGTTAGAGTTATCTTCTTGTGACTGTAAAACAGTGTTTATTGCTCTTAGCAGAACTGCCCATTTGGTCATTCCATTTTAGCCAGCAGAAGTTTATTTCATGCATTTCATCCTGTTTTAATGTGTTTGGTAAATATAAAGGAATCTGTTTTGCAAGGCTATGTTAGCACAATTCCTAATGGAGAAAAGCTAATAAAAAAGTTGAATGCTGTGTAGCTGACCTTATGCAAAGCCAAGTGGCAGTCCCCTGAAAAGTAAAGTAAAGGTATTGTTGCCTTTTAAATTTTAGTTTTTACCCATGCTTAATACAGCACAGTGACTGACAGTGTCAGCACAACCTAACCAGTGATTGAAATCTAACAATCACATAAGAGCTGAGAGTCTACCACAATTGTAAGATATTATTTGAGCGGTGTGTGAAAGTTTCTGGATGACTGCCAGAGATACAGTACCTAGACATCCATCATGCACATGTGCAGAAGGTCGACACCTAATTCCAACAAATTCACTTGTGACCTTGTTGACATGAGAGACTGACAAATGAGCCTGACATCTTACAATCATCTCCCACAAAATTCTTTGAATGACCATGAACTCAATCTTAATTTCCTAACTCTAGTTAGGCCTTCTCATTTACACTGTATTTACATCGCATGAGTAGACCCTGACATTTTAATGGCTGCATTTATAAACAGAACATTTCCTTAAGTGCACAGTCTACATCAAATCCTGAATTTTGGATTGCCCATTTTGAGCTTTGTTTATTGACACAAATTTTCTTTGCAATATGGAAAGCAACTGCGTTTGTGGTGTGTCTGTGCCTTTTTGTTGTAGGGCATAACACTAGAAAATAACATTGCTGTTTGTCACAGGGCTTTTTCTCTTATTTGTTTGATGCTTGCAGGATAGATAGATTTTATATAACTAGGGTTAGTGACTGCAAACACTTGTATTCTGTATGTTCTACTGGATAGCAGTGCTTCAGGGGTTAAACTAAATTTGTAGTATTTCCAGTTATATGTGGCACATTGTTGTGTGATTTGTTAAACTTTTTAAACAAAGGTGTGTGCTCCTTCACACTACAGGTCATGTAAGCTTTTTATCTGTAGGGCTTCAGAGAATGAAGGCAGTGTCTGAAGACAGATGAATGACTTATCATTATTGTTATCCAATTCAAAAAGTATCAACTCCCCCCCCCCCCCCCCAGGATTTATTGTGTTCTCAGTTGATTAATTAGGACCATGACTGTGGCCTAAATAAATTAAATTATAATAATAATAAATCCCTCATACAATGCTGTCACACCATGTGGCCACACGGTGCACATACAAAGGAAGTGTGGCCTCAGAAAAAAAGATTAGCTTTTTTTTAGGTAGCAGAGCAAAGTCACAACTCCAAACTCCTTATTTGGAAGACCATGGAAGTGGAAAAGATAGTCCAGATAGTAAGCTGCAATCTGAGCTTTCAAATTGGCCCTAATGCAAACCAGTGGGTGTCACGCATGACAGCATCCACTTTATATACTCTCTATGGCTTCCTGCCTCGCTGAAGGTGAGAAATGCTGTTGCAAAGTTCTTTATCCTGTGGGAAGAATGGAAGGCCTTCATCATCACGGAGTCAAAAGCAACACCAATGGATACCACTCGCTCACAGGGACAAGAGAACTCCAACTCTTTTAGCTACAGAGCAAGAGCCAGCTACCGACCCAAGTTTAGCTGAGCTCCTATGAGCTGCTGATGCATTCGTGTGATGTAAGGCAAACCATGAAACACAGCCATAACACTATGCTTAACTAGCTGTATTACTTTTGTGAGATGATGTTGAGGTTTGCGTCTTGATGAAACATGCAGTGGGACTGCAAAGTTAGAGATGCCAACCCTCTTCATCTTTTTCTTAATCAGCTACCTGACAAGTCATTTTGTTGTGCTGTCAGCGCAGAAAGACGTTTTGACCATTTAAAGCTGTTTATTTCTATAATATCTGAAGTTTAATAAAAAAAAAAAAACGTGTGTACAGTTGTGGTGCATCAATAATGTTGATGAAAACACTGAGGAGTGAAGAGTGACAAAGCAGAGGACAGATCCTCTTTAGCTACAGACAAATGTCTTTGTCAATCACGTTAATAGCGTTATATGGGCCTGCATGTAAACACAACCCTGGACCACCAGCTGTGGCGCATGTGACCTGTGGCTCCCACAGTGACCAACTAGGGTAGAAGATAACAGATAATCTCTCTCAGGAAGAATGAAATAGAAATCTCTTCTTTCACATAGAGAAAGAGCCGTCCACTGGCTGAAGGACAATCGTCAAACAAGACTAAGAAATTCATCTAGTTTACACTGTATTTACATTATTTGCTGCAAGTAGACCCTACCAATTTAATGACTGGCTATAAACTTTCCCTTAAGTCCATTGATTACATCATATAAAACAATTGCAGATTGTCTTTTAAAATGAATGCATTAGTGGTGATTTATGAGGTGGAATAATGCTTTTAAATGTTTGACAGTTTGTTACTTGACCACTGTGACCCCTTCCCACTCCTGGCTCTGCAGGTGTGTATTTAGACTTCACCTCATCTCTCAGCCTCAACTTTATCATGACACCGTCTCTCTTTCCTGTGTCTAGTTCCTTGTGGTGGAGTGTTAACGGAGCGCAGAGGTACTATCCTCTCTCCCGGATACCCAGAGCCGTATGCAAACTACTTGAACTGTGCCTGGAAAATCTCTGTTCCTGAGGGAGCCGGCATCCAAGTGAGAAAACTCTGTTTAAAGCACCATGTTTGATGAGAGAGTAATTTTTTTTAGATTGATCATTATACTTGAATACATAGCATAGCTATTGTACAGCTAGATATTGTGCTTGTTTTGTGTTTCTTGTATTAAAGTATTTTTCTCTTTCAGATTCAAGTTGTGACCTTCGCCACAGAGCACAACTGGGACTCGCTAGATTTTTTTGATGGAGTTGATGGCAATGCTCCAAGGCTTGGTAGCTACTCAGGTAAATCTGATACAACTGAATTTTCATTGTCAGCTCCCTCTTGAATTTCAGCTGTCACATGGGCCCAGCAGCAGGCTGATATGGTGATGGAGTTGATGACATTTGGCATGTCTTTGGAGGATGCTGTCTAAAAACACTTAAAGGAGTAAATGTAGAAAAAATATCTTTTTTTTCTTTTTTACACAATGTTCTTGTCTGGACAGCAGAAATGTAGTCCCTGTTATAATCTGGAATTTTACAAATGTAGTGTTGCCTTAGGGCCAATGCTAATGAAGAGTGGGCCTTTGCCTCACGGTAACCTTCTATTCTAGCGTGAGAGGGACTGGTATAGCATAATGACTTCTGCCACTATAGCTGCTATCAGTTTTATTACACTAGATGTCAAATTTCTCAAGTGGTGGATATCTCATTTTCATAACAAAACTCTTAACATAGTGTAATAGTGTCTTGCTGTGCAGGGCAGCAGCACAGTTTGAAAAGGCTGGAACATTTTCTATGGATGGAAATCATTTTTATCTTGAGCTAAACTGATAAAGGTGATTATGATTATATATAAAAGTCTCCATGAAAATTGCAGATGACATATGCCTGAAATAGAGAAAATTATCTCAGACCTTAGTGTTAGCGCACACACACATTATTCTGTAGGAAAAATTCATGGGTGTAATTTTATGGGTCTGACTGAAGTGTGTTAAACATTTAATGTAGAAACATAGGTAAGTGACATTTAGTTAGTGTGTATTTACATGAAATAAGATTTCTATAATTTAACAATAAATTAATAATCTGTAAAGGACATAGGATAGGATTTCTTAGAATTTATCTCTGGTTAAAACAAAGTGTAACAGAAAGTTTAAGAGAGACCTACAAGTAGTTACACAAACATTTTCTTGAATTGTAACAAGATTTTGGTTGGATTTGATAAATGTTAAAGGGTAATGACTGAGCCAATAATAACGAGTCAAAATTAGGCTGATTAGATGTAGATTTCATCGACAACCATAAATCATTGGCTTGCTACATAATATGTTCCTAACTATCTTTTCTATATTGTATAATACAGGTACAACAATTCCTCAGCTGCTCAACAGCACGTCCAACAATCTGTACCTGACCTTCCAGTCTGACATTAGCGTATCTGCCGCTGGCTTCCACTTGGAGTACACAGGTATGAGGAGAGATGGCTTGTCTGACTGCTTGTCACTTTGTCTTTTGTCAGTTTGTTTCCGTTTGTCCATCTGCCACCAGCTTCCAGCTGCTGCACAGGGGTTTAAGAAATAAGATGGACAGCTGGTCTGGGTGGCACGTTTGGAAAGAGAGTGTGAGTGAGTGAGCAAAACAGTTTCTTCCTCTGTATCTCTTCTAATTTTCACTCTTTGTTTCTGCTTCTTTGGCATTCTGGCATGCTATTTCCCAGTGGTGTAGTTTTTTTAAATCCTCCCGTAGCTTCAAGTTACAGAACCTACATTCTTCTTCAGTTAGGAATAAATTTGGTAATTTCTCAGCGGGCTATTAAGTTTGGGGCGTATTTGCTAAGGAGCCTGCTAAACATTTACCATGCACTAAATTTTAGGGAGTGTTGCTGGCCCCAGAGGAACGATTGATTTACAAGTCTTCCCATTCAAATATTGTGTACAAGAAAATAATAGTGCACATCTGTAGGTGATGCATGGAGCTGTACTATTATCTAATAATATAGTTGTTTGTTACCAAATTCCTCAACCTTATTTACATCTCAGGCCCCTTTCCTTTGTCTCTTTTAATGTCAGGGTAATTTTCCTCTGAGACTTTTTGTCTCTCTAAAGTTAGATGGATTTTAACAAGGTGCTTCCTCTTTATCCCCCTTACATTTGTCCTCCTATTAGTTTGTTAGTTTGTGACCAACACGTTTACAGTTTACTAAAATGTGTAGCTCTGGCACATTTTTGCTAATTATGACGAGGGCAGTGAAAAAGCGCGTTTACAGAGAGAGTAAGAGTGAAGAAGACATGAACTAAATGGCAATATGACGATAAAGGAAGCATGTGTTAAGAGCTGATCTAACATAAACAACTTTCAGACGCCATAAACACAGAATAGTACTTTTATTAAACTAACAGTTCCCTCAAACAAAACAAACATTGATCAAAAATGCAATGATCAAACATTGCTGTCACTGAGTCTGTCCTTGCTGTCACTTGCGTCAGTCCCTGAGTGTCATACCACTGTTGAGAGACCCGTCATGGTCATATCTCATGCAGTTCGTGCTTTGTTTCACCCTCTCCTTGTGTGGAACCACTCTGTAGCCGTATCTCTCTGTCATTTCTTTCCTTTTGTCACTAACTCCCTCCACCACTGATACTACCTACTGCTGAGAATGACTTCAGTGCCATGTCTCACAGTCAGCTCATATGTCTCTGTCTGTCTTTGCCTCTGCTGCCCTTGTAAAGTGCTTCCTGTGATGCTTTGTGTGAACCGGTCTCTAGTCGTAGTCTTCTTTGCTTTTCAGTTTATTAGCCTATGCTTATGTCGTTTGTATGTTGTCATGTGATCACAAACACTGAAGCAGCTCTCCTAAGGCAGACTGCCTGAAATACCTGAAAATAAAAAGGCATATTCTTACAGGGAATATCATGGTTTGCATCCCAAACAGAGTTTCAGACCGGACAGTCAGCAGAGGCTTATGTCTCCTGTTTTTATGCATCTTATCACCAACATATATGCACTGGTTTTATTTATTGTGGCTACAGCTTCTCTTGCATAATCATTGTAGACCAGGCTAGAAATCACCTTGTCAGTACCTGTAGTTCAGGGATGAGCAATTCTGGTCTGTGGGGGCTACTGCCCTGCTTGCTTTCCACCTACCCCTGCCCTACCCGCTGCTGATTATTGGATTAGGTGTGTTCAGTCAGTTAGAAGATGGAAGATACCATCTTAGATGAGGTTAGAGTAGGGGACAACAAGTGAAGTGAATTAGTATCTTCCTTGAAGGACCAGAATCATGTCCCCCTGCTGTGGTTGATTAGGTCCACAGCAGGTGTCCCCAGGAAATGTACTTATATCAGAGGTACCTCTCCTCCTGGCCCACTTCTTTTAAATGAATAAAAAATGCTGGTGTGACTTATGAATAACTCAACATGCTTTTTACACAGTGGTATTGACTCAGTCTGTATTCCTACAATTAGTGTATTGTTGTGCTCCAGCGTCTTTCTTTTTTAAGTTGTGCTAAATCTGCTGATGTTGTTTCTAAGCTGTGAAAGTTTTAAAGATTATTGGTCACACCTGTGAACTGGCACCCAACTCGAAACAGTTCCCGTGTCCACTTTCATGTAATTTGGGGCCTATGGGAAATATGGTAAACAGCCTAAAGCAGCCTAAATACAAATTCATTAAATACAAATTCAATGTTCAGCATGGGAAATATTTAATGCTGGCCATGATTGGCAGGTGTCAGAACACAGTGCATGGGGCTGCATAGTCAAACAGTGTTCAGAGTGCTCATGCTGTGCTGTGTGACCTGTATCTTTGCTTATTCATTTACCAAGTTGCTTTAATATTGGTATACTTTTGTGACATAATCTTAAACACAAATTTAAGATTAAAACAAAAACAAAAAGTTTTCCCTTTAGGTTCAGTGTGAAAAAACAGGAACAGCTAAAACTCTAACGTACACTTGGGCAGCGGCACACTTCAATAGAACCTGGAGACAGTATTTAAATTTCATAGGCCAGATAGAATCAGCAAGGTAACCTGCTGAAAATATTAAACATGTTTGATAAGGATGGGACTCCTTCCAGGTGGTCACTTAGGATCAGTGGATATAGACCTTCTCACAGCAGGGTGATAACAGTCTGTGCCAGAATTTGAATTCTGACAGTTTGCAGGAAACCATCTGGACTACAGAGGAACCAGTGCTGTCTGTCAATGGGCACTCACTCTTAACCTGATTACATCAAAGTTTGTACCCAGTTAAGATCTGGTACACAGGACATTTTCTGTGGATATTTGATATGATCTGTATGTGGGCTTCAATACATTCTCATAAACAAAGTGCTTTATTTAAAAACAAAGAGTTGAAGTTATTTAGGACTTTTGAAGGTTATTCTGATTCTGGTATGCTGCCTGTGATGTGTAAAAATATTCGGATAAACATTTACACATTTTTATTTTGTTCCTGTACATAATGGAAGAAGTTTTCAAAGCATATAGTACTACAATATTTCCCAAAATGCTATATTATTTTCTTTTCTTGAACCAGAAATCAAAGTAAATGAGAATCCACAGCTCTGTGAAACAGTTTAAAACTCTTTTCACAAAACGCTACCAGAGTAGGAATCATTTGTCCGTACAATTAGGACGTGTGATCTTTTCATATAACTTGTAGCAGTGTTCTGCTTTGATGTCAGACTTACCTTGTGGCAGCTGTACATTAGCAGCAATCACTGCTTTAACACATTGCATCCCAAAATCTCTGTGAAATCAATTAAAATGTTTGAGTCAGTCATTTGTCAAAATAATACTTTATTTAAATCCACTTATGTCAAAACTTACCAGCTTCAACAAATCCACCCACTCCCCTTGCACAGCAGCTCCTCTTTACTTATTGGGTCTGTGGCTGCTCTCGTAAAGCTTCCTGCTCTGTCTCTCTTAAGCTATTGTCTCCTCCTACTCAAATATCCTCTCTAACTTTCCCCTGATGCCGTGTGGAGTAGCCACTCTGTTATTCAGCACGATGAGGAGTTGCTTATAAATTGTTCTGCATCTTTTGTGACTATGTTTACATTCATCCACCCACCTTCTTGTTTGGACCTGTTAACTCTTTGAGTGGCTTTGTGCAGGAGTGTTCATATATTTGAGTATATTTCTTGAGTGTTCTTCCCACGTGTTCTCTGCCTACACATACAGTAGATGGAGATACATTGGAATTTTAATGTTTCTGTGTTTTTATAGACCCCTCTGCACTACCCTTCACCTTATCGCCTGTTTCTAATTAAGTATCCAGAAGACATTTTCTGTATGATTTACTTTATATAAGCATTTCAGAGCTATCCAAATATGCATCCAAATAAGCATTCAAACAACTTAGTAACAGATGAATAATTTTAAATTATAATGAATTGTTATAAATTGATTAAAAATATAAAACTGAAGAAAAGTGACTGCATAAGTATACACCCCTTTTGAAGTGACTCCCCGTCATCACTGGTGCAGTCATTTGAATTAAGAAGTCACACAATTAGTTAAATGGATATTGCATGAGTGCAATGACTGTTTTTCCAAAATTATAATCATCTGAAAGTTGAATGTGAAAAGTTAATGTGGTTTAAATTTATTTCAAATACATTACAATAATATTGTCCAAATCTGGGATCATTATTGCTTTTAAGCCAATTAAACACAATACCAGGCGTCACACTACCTGGCAAGTGGCACTGTAATCAATGTGTACTAATGGACGTCTGTCAGGTAATACTTTTGGTTTGCTTTGTAATTTCACAGTGATTGCTTGAGATCACAGTTGGAAGGATTTTGCGATTACAGCCACCAGTAGAATCGCTTTGTGACTCGTCCCATTTTTTGAATATTATGATGAAGGGAAATGGAGGAAAAGAAAAAAATGGCTTATTCACTTATTAGGCAATTACAGGCACATTAAAATGAGGCACTCTGTAATTACATGTAAAAATAATTGGTTTTAATTTAATTATTCCCTTTTCTCCACAGGTATTTCTGTAGGTGTTGGGTAATGATATGTAAATATTGCCATTAAACATATAATGGATGTACAACAGTGAAACAATATCACATGCACTGAGAGCTTGCAGGTTTGGATTGTTGTCGATTGTCTACCCATATTGTGCAGAAGAATGATCGCTGTCCACATTTGTGTGTTATGACTCTGTCCTAAGCAATAGGTTTGGATTCGTGCCCAGAGCCGCTGCCTCCCAGTAACGGCCAAAAAGTGGGCAACCGCTACACTGTGGGTGACATGGTGGCCTTTCACTGTGATCAAGGCTTTTCATTACAGGTAGGTAAAAGCATACTGTGCTAGTAAAGCAGATATCCAGCTCTTTTGTGTTTGTGTATAAATGCAGCAGAAAACGTGTGAAAGCTCAAGTGTTAGGGTATCTGTTCATGTATTAATGCTTGCATCTTTATTTGAAAGTGTGTGTACTTTGCTTGCTTATCTGCTTGGAGGTTTGTATGAGTCAGTGCTTGTACTTGTCTGTTACAAAGCAGCTTTAACGTCTTGCAATCCTCCCTGAGTACAGAGCTGTGGTGTTTTGAGATGTAGAACCTTCCAAGGCCACAGGCAATGGATTGTGTTAACAGTTGCCTCACTAATCCCACGCCGGTTTTTCTTCCGAGCTCGGGCATTCACTTCTTTTCACTTACTCTTTGGACCAACCAGCAAATTCTTACACACATCTTTAGGCTAAGCATCTGAACGCCCGAAATAGAATAGAAGCCATTGTAGAAGCAAAACCACATATAACTGTGTGTGTGTGTGTGTGTGTGTGTGCGCGCTTGCGTGCGCTTGCATGCATGTGTTTATGTGCATGGTGCACATAAATGTGTGTATATATATATATATATATATATACACATATATATATATATATATATGTGTCCATTCTTTTGTAAATAGGTGTGTTTTCATTCTTCATGCCTTTCTCTACAGGTTGGCTCTGAGAATATCTAGACAGCATACAAATGTGAATGGATTAAAGGAACAACAACAGTGACAGATATTTTACGGAGGATTAACCAGTATCATCCATCATTCAGAGGATTTTTGTATCTAATAGTAAACAAGATGTTTGTCTTTTCTTCTCTTACCTTAATGTAGTTAGATGCAGGCGGTCCTACTAAGACTAATGAGATGATGATTTAAAAAAGTTAAAAATCTGAATGTAAACAAATGATTATCACAGCACAATTAATTCCGCTGCTAACACCTGTTGGTTTGATCTGTGTTCTTTGGTGTTTTTTTATTTCATTATAGGTGTTGAATTTACTGCTTCTGTTTGTTTTCAGGGTAATGCATATATTACTTGCATGCCTGGCCCCGTCAGAAGGTGGAATTACCCTGTACCACTGTGTTTAGGTAATGGATTATTTTATATATTCTTGTCAGTATTCAGGGTTTAAATGAGGTGATATTGTATAGAACAAAAATCATATTTTTCAGACAGGGACTCACTCCCTTTTTTCTTTTTTGTTATTTACCTTTTGTTATAGATTGACTTTTTGTTTATCTTCTTTTTTATATGTTTCTCCAATATCATTACTTTAGTCATTCACAGCCACACAACTGATCAATGCCCCCACAAAGAATTTGCCATTGTATTGGGGAGAGCAACAATTTCATTGTAAGAACAGTGGAGGGAGTGTTGGGTGGGATTGGAGGGCTTGGGGAGTGAAGTTAATGAATTTTATGCGTGGCCTTTCAAATGAAAATCAATAAGGCTTTTCACCATCTCAGTGTTTAGTTTGATTTCTGATACTCTTTATGTGAGTCTCTAGTCTATCCTGACACTTCCTCTGATGCTGATTGCCACAGCGATACATTCCAGAGATTAATAAGGAACCATTCCTCTTTCAGCTCCCTGTTCTGTTGCCCCCAATTACATATGTACACAACCACACTGATACACACACACACAACAACTACAAAAAGGCAAAAATGTTCACACTTACACACAAACATGCAGTCTCTACACTTTTCATGTAAATGGTCTATCCCTGTGGTTTTTACAGTTCACTGCAAAGATAAATCCCAGCCTTACTCTTGACGTGCTTGTTCTTGGACGCATGTCCTCGCTTGTTAGCTCAACTAAGAGCTTTGCTGGGCTTACCTTTGCCCCAGCACCTCAAGATCTGTATTTACTTTGATAAACTCACATCAAAGTGGTAGCGTACAGCTGCTCAAACACTATAATATGATATCTACTCATATACAAACAGGTGAAGCAGCACCCCCTAACCGACCTTTCAGCCCAGTAGCACAATTACAACCATAATAGTCTTTAGCCTTGTTTTTGGAAGTCCCCAAAGACATGGCTGCAATACCCCTGTGTTTCGAACCATATGCTATATAGATGAGCCTGTTGTGATGGGGATGGGGAAAAAGGAGGAATGACTCAGCTAAAAGTTTACCTTGATGCCTCTCATGTCTGAAATTGCATTATACCAGGGTGTTTATGTACTGTAAGACTAGGTTATGTGCCACAGGAGACAGGGTTGTGGGGTGTTGCAGGGGGAAGCTGAAGTAATCACCACCACCGCTGAGCACAACTGTAGTACTGTATTGAATATTGACTCCCTCATTTATTTAAATTTAAAGCACTGCCAAACAAGGAATGTTCCTGAGTTATCTTTTCACAAATGTCCTTATGGAGTATAATCCACAAAGTCAAACAAAGATGTACAAGCACAAGTCACAGACATGCTCAAGCAAAGTCACAAAGCAGCCTCCCCAGTTTCCACTACATCACATCTCATTCCCAAACTCATAAAGCACACACGTTACTTTAGTATTTTTTTTTCTTAAGAGCATGTAAAACACATTCTTAAAATTATATGTGACACACACACACACACACACACACACACACAAATAGCACCGTCATTCTGTTTTCTTGTACACATAACCAACAATTATGTTTGTACTATAACTTGCACACACAGAGAGACGCGGCGCTTTTCGCCCGCTTGTCGTTGTTTTTCTTTGTTTTCCCAATGAGCTATTCTGTGGAGAAGTGACATGTTCTTTCTCCTTGGTTGATTTCCCTCAGCTCAGTGTGGTGGCTCTATGACAGACTTCAGCGGCGTCATCCTCAGCCCAGGCTTCCCAGGGAATTACCAGAGCAGCCTGGACTGTAGCTGGAGAGTTCAACTCCCTATTGGCTTCGGTCTGTCACCCCCCTCTGTCTGTTCCCTTTTTGCCTCTTCTTTCAGTTTTTGTTCATGTAGCTCTCATGTCTTGTACTATTCTGTTTATTTGTGTTAGAAAACTTGTACATTTGTGCATAGTTTTAACATAGAATTTGAAGAAACATCCTGACAGATTACTTCAAAGTAACTTTATTCATACATTCTTGAGCTTGTCTCTTACGTTAACTGTTTCTTTCTGCTTTTTAGGGATCCATCTACAGTTTCTGAACTTCTCAACGGAGCCTGTTCATGATTATCTGGAGGTGAGAAGCGGAAGTCTGGAGACTGGGACAGTGATTGATCGGTTCAGCGGCCCTGTGGTGCCCAACTCCCTCTTTAGCACCACCCATGAGACCACTCTCTTCTTCCACAGCGACTACTCCCAGAACAAACCTGGTTTCTACATTGTCTACCAGGGTGAGGAGAAAAGAGAGAAAAATTGGGTGTTATCATAGCTGAAAAGGTGTTTTTTTTTTTAACAGAAGTGTTGATATAGACCAGGGGCAGAGATTAGTCACACCTCGACTGCAATTATACGATAACAGAAAATTAAAGAATAAAGACAAAAAAGTCAACGTTGAAATCATTTAGTAGCATGATTCATTCATTGTGCATGATCCATATCTGTTTTATATTACCAAACAAAGACTTGACAATTCCCAGTAGAAAACAAAATGAAACTCATATTCGCCAACATTCAGAATGCAGAAATCTGTTTATTTTTCCAGTTTCAACAGCAAGTGTCAAAATGTCAAATTTCAACAGGCACAAAGACTCACAAGACCCACTTATAATTCTGAGTTTTAGTTTAGTCCAAATATTTCAGCCTACAGCCTTTTATTCTGAACAAACAATCTCGGAACAAACACATTGATCCTTCTATTACATAAAAAAATAAAATAAAATATACAGACCAATGTGGACAGATTAATTTGCTAAGAAAGATATGTGTCAGCTATGTTAAGTATCATTTTTATTTGTTAAAACCAATGTGGAAAAGAAACATAATTGGTAACATGAAGGTAAAATCTTTGGATAACAAGGAAATATTAATAATGTAACATACAGACAACCTAATGATGTATTACTTTATCTTTTCCTCTACAGCATATGAACTGCAGAGGTGTCCAGACCCACGACCGTTTCGTAACGGCATAGTGATTGGTCAGGACTACAGTGTGGGGATGACCATTTCCTTTGAGTGCCTGCCGGGTTACACTCTGCTTGGAGAACCTTCTCTCACTTGTCTGCATGGAGTCAGCCGAAACTGGAATCACCCCTTACCTCGCTGTGAAGGTGACTGGCAATGTTTTTTTATTAACTTTATTAGTGTGGCCAATCCACATATAAAATAACTTACAGTATCGGCAAATTAATCTCTTACGTAATGTCTTTACATTTCCCCAGTCTTAATGGAAAAATGTTGAGAAAACTATGCATACTGCTTTCTGGAGAATTGAATAAAGTATACACAGAAATGCTTTTCCATCATCATTATCCACTAAAAATAAGGCTTTGAAGTTATTTTGAATAGCTGAAAACTAAACATGTGCTTTGTACTCCTGCCTTGACATTTTCTTTATCTCTTTCATTTTTTCTTCTAGCACCTTAAAGCGCATCAGCAATCGTTTTTACTACTAATGTAGTACTACTTTACTGAATTATAAACTGATACAGTCCATTATAATGATAAATGGATCATTTAAAGCTCATCATTACAAAGCTGATTGCATCTGTCTCTGTCTAATTTTGAAGGAGACTTCTCAGATGTTACTTATGCGTGATGAATTTAAACTTTCCTTTCATCAGTAAAGTAAAGCTGTAACATACATAGTTCAGTTTGTCTGAGAGAGAGGTACATAGTTTTTTGTTGTTGTGTAGACACTGTATTGTCCCTGTCATTCCTTTTTGCTCCAGAGGGCAGCAGTTTGGCTTTAACTCCCAGTTCAAAGTCAAATTTTAACACATTCCCTCTGAAGGGTATGACAGGGAGTTTTAGTGTCAGAACTACTCAGTGTCATCAGATTCATTGCAATGAGTAAACATCCCCTGCAGTTGTATCTAACAGGTGCAACATCCCCAATCACCCACCAGTATCCCAATGATAACCCAATAACAAACAGTTATTGTTTGTTTTATCAACAGTTAGTGGCAAAGCAGCCATAAAAGTAAGTTTTATGACTTGAGGTAAATCGGAGACAGGCTTTCTATTTTTATCCAGCCTCTCTTTGACTTTCTTCTATCCCTCCAGCTCTCTGTGGTGGAAATATAACATCCATGAATGGCACTATATACTCTCCTGGACACCCAGCTGAATATCCCCACTTCCAGGACTGCATGTGGACTGTCCGAGTACCTCCTGGTTATGGCATCTACATCAATTTCTCTGTGATAAGTACAGAGCCAATCTATGACTACATCACTGTATGGTACGTCCTTATTGTTCTATCAATATGACATCATTCATCAGTCATCAGCTTATTGTACATGTATTCAGAGTGGTTTTGTATTGATCGTTTTTGGGAAGCAGTCTTCTAAATCAATATTGATGTTTATGTGCTTTACGAACCAGTGATGCAGATTTTGTACAATTAATTCTGGACAGTGAGTCACAATTGTCACAAATGTGCCTGTTTCCTTGTTAAAGTTTTCACAAACTTTGTACTAGTGATGTGTCATTCACGAAAGAGCCGGCTCTAAGAGCTGATGCTTCTTAATGAACGAGAAGAGCTGACTCTGGATGGCTCTGAGTGATACTAAATGAAGAGTCATTTGGGAGCCACAAGAGCATCACTAGTTTGTACCATATACATTGCCAGTACATACAAACAAAACCAGTAAAGCTTTGTTTCCGTATACAAGGAAAAACTGAGTATCTAGTGTTTGAGTCTTGATTTAGCCAGTTTTGCTCTTACTCATTGCAAAAACACTACACAGCACTAGGGCTGCACACAGTGGATTTAACAGTTGACGAAAGGGTAAGGCCCTTGGCCAGCTGGATGAGTTTTGCTTACAGCTTTTGATGGGAGACCCATAATAGATGAGCCAGCAAATGTGTTAACCTTTGTCTGGACATTTATGTTTTCAGTTTTTCCCCATGACAACTTATTTTTGTCCAAAACAAAATAGATTTTATTAAATGATAAAATAAAAAAGAAACCCAAAGTAAAGTGTGAGTCACTGTGTCTCTTTTCCCTACTCACCAAACTTATGGTGGATGTTCCACTTCAAATCCCCGGTGAGTGTTACGTAAAAACAGAGGAATGTGTATCAGCATGAAAACATCAGCACTGAGTTACTTTGTGTGTTTGTTAGTGTGTAGAAACAATACCAACTTTCTCATGAAAGATAATGGTATAGCAGTAAACTCATATCGCCACAGCAGCTCGCTCTCTCTCTCTGTATGTGTCTCCTGCTCCCTCTACCTTTCTGTGGCCTCTCTGTAGCATAGTAAGCCTTGGGCGGTGATGGAGCCTTCCTCATGGGTGATAGAGGATAGAAATGCCTTCCAGTATCTGGGGATGCCATTCATAGTATGGGAGAAGAGAGCTACTGGCACTAGTGTTTTCAAATGAAACAAAGCATAAACAATCTGTCCCCTGATGACAGCATTTCATTTCCTTGCCCGACTACAATTTCCCATTTTGCTGATCACTCTGGAAATGAAACTCCAATGAGACGTCTTAAATATATAAGATATTAAAGGTACACACACATTTAGTGCATAGCATCCAGGTGAATAGGCCTGGAGCTACAAGAAAGTTCCAGTAATGAAATACTTTTCCTTTGTGCAGAAATAACATGTTACATAAAATTACTGACTTTTCATTTCCTCACACAGTAAGGTAGCATTTGGACTGTCCTTACATGCTCCACACAACTTCAAAATAATGTTCTTATAAAACACTGCAAACTTTCATACATGCCTCACGAATGGCTTCACTGCTGATAATATTTTCTACTGTTTACTCACATTCTGAATTATGGGATATAGATTTAAATCAATTTAGCAATAATAATATTAACCAGGTCGGATTGTTTGCTGTTACCTAATCAACTAACTAAAAAACTTGAAAATCAAGGTACATCATAACTCAGATGCCAAAAAAAAGTCATTTTACTTGCAGCATTGTTCAGGACAGAGTGCCAATTCTCTATTATGTCACAGAATATCATTTGTCATATTGCTTAATGCCAAATCTATGTGTTCATGCGTTTTCAGCCTCTTCCCCTCCAGCTTCACCTAGAGGATTTAGGCCACCAGTTAAACGATGCACCCAAAAGGCACCTTAATTAGATATATGTGCTACCTCAACTTTCTCTTTTCAGGGAGAACAATGGAGCAGTGGGTCTCCCTTGAGCTTCTCACAGATATCTGGTCTCTCTCTTTCTGTGACCTCGGCGTACACTGGCAACGCATTTCAGCTTTTTGTATCTATAAATCGAGAACTTCACCTTGAGGCTTAGCTCCATTTTCAATGTGACATTTTAGTACTCTGCCACTTGTCAATTTTACACTTCATTGTACCCTCATTTGGGAACAAGATCCATAGATACTTAAACTTTAACTTTGGGAGCTCAGCTCCAACTGTCAAAGGTGGATGCTGTGCAACAGGTATGTCAGACATGACAGGCTCACAGCAGTTAGCACTTCAGCATCTCAGGATGTAGCTCATCCACCACTGGCATCATGCCAGTGACTATTAAATGACTGTTACGGCCCTAACCGCTTATCTTTTAATCTGTTTGTTGTTTTGTCAAGGTTCATTAGTTTTATTTTTTTTATTTATATTTATTTTTACACAAATTGTTTAACTAGAGATATAATAATTTGCCATGTAATGTGCTGTAGCTACAGCAATGTACAGTAGATGTGGGTATCAACTCCTATTAATCTACTGACTCCTCACAGATAAAAACCTATTTCCCTTCCTCTCCATTAGAGGTCATAAAAGGTCAATATGATTCAATTAAATTGGTTCCCATGGCTACAGTTCCTTATATGTCATGGTATTTAGTTAAGGACTTAAGATTTTGTAGTTTAGACAACTAAACTACAATAATGTGTCTAAAACACTGAACAGATGCTGTTTTCTCTTCTTGTCCCAAATTATTGAAGTGAAGATGCTGAGCCATGTGCACAATAAGTCTTAGGCCCAAAATAATAATAATAATAATTGTTCCCTCTTTGTTTTTATTTGAAAGTTGATAATGGGTCTCCCAGACATCACAAAATAGTTAACTGACTCAACTAAAATTAAAGGTTGAGGTTAAAGCTCTTCTGGATATTGCACATTTTTGCAGAATTCTGTATCACTGACTTTTTCCCCATAGCTGGAGGGGGTAAAAGTTTCAGCAATATGCTGCCTCATTAGTTAATATATTCTCAACTTCTACTTTGACACTGTTGATTTATTATGAAACTTTTTCAGATGGTCAGAATGATTGCTGGATCCACATGACTGCTTGGGGATAAGTAGACCTGCTCTTTGAAGTTATTACTGTTTATTCAAAACTCTCCCTCTCTATCCTCCTCCTCCCTTTACTTTTTACCCACCACCCACCCCCACCCCCTCAACTCCACCTCTCTGTATCTGTCTACCAGGGATGGGCCCGACCAGGCCTCACCTCAAATTGGTCTGTTCAGTGGCAACTCTGTACAGGATGGTGTGTCTACCACAGCAAATCAGATCCTCATCAAGTTCCACAGTGACTTCAGCACCAGTGGCTTCTTTGTGCTGCATTATTATGGTAAACCTGCTTTTGGTAATATATATGTAAAGTCAGTGGACCCATTTACATGCTCACTAAAAATCTGATCATTATTTGATTTCTGGAGTTATCGTATTATTAAGTGATTGTGTAAACAGCATTATGCGATAGGCTTCAGTCATTATATAGCTGTCCCTTACAAAAAAGGAGTATACTTTAAGTTTATATTAAGTATACTTGGTAAGCTTCAAGTATATTTCCTAAGTACTCTTTATATAGTAAGTATATTTGTATTGATGTACTTCTAGTATACATGCAAGTATACTTTTGTAACACTTCTTGGGACTAAATTGGCCCATTTTTTAAGTATACTGTATAGTATATAAGTATACTAAAAATAAACTTTTATGTATACAAATATAAGTATAAAAAGTATACTAATAGTATGGCTGAATATACTTCTTTTTCATAGTCTTAATTATTTAACTTTTTGCTGCTTCCAGATCTGTGTAATGAGAAATGATGATTTTTTTCGAAGCCCTATTTTTCAGCTACACTAATAAAACCCCTCTTTGAGACGAAGTTAATAATACATTTTCCTCCATCCCAGCTTTATTAGTGATTTGCTTTTGATGATTATGAACAGTGATAGGCGGCAATTTATGATCTAACCACGTTTCATGTGATGTGAGGCAAAACATCTGTCTGTCACTAGCTTCATAGTGCCTGTATACACTGTTACAGATTTCAGTATCTGTGCTCTCCCCAACAGCATACCAGCTGAGAACATGTCAGCCACCTCCTCCTGTCGCCAACGCCACTATCCTAACTGATGATGACGAGTTTGAAATAGGTTTGTCTTATTTTATTTAGCTGTTTACTTGTCAGGGAAGTAATAAAATCAGTTTGCTTCAGACACTCGGTAATTTGCTTGGACAGCCCTGGTATAAGGAAAATATGGGATTAGACATGAAATGGTTTTGGAAATTAATTAGTTAATCCCCTTGTTGGTTAAATCTATTATTTGTTCACTAGTTGTTTTTTATTTTCTTATATTTGTATGAACAAACAAGAGCTTTATCTGTTATACATATTCATTCTAAAGTCCTGCTGCTGGACAAATGTTATTTGTAACCTTTACTACTCCGTTGCACCTGAACTGTCTCTCTCATTTCAGCGTCTTTCTTTCTCTTTTGTTTTCCTTCTTATATTTAATCCCTTTAATTTGAATCTCTTCGTGCTATAAAGTATTATTTTGAGTAGATGGTTAATTAGTTCTCTATATAAGCTGTTTGTATTTTCAGTGTTCTGAAGTGATTAGCAAAGTGAAGTGGAAATCATATGGCTAGTGGCTGCTTTACTTTGTGTCTTTGAAATTGAGTGCAAGTTTGATTTTGTAAGTACTTCAGTACTTGAGTTAGCTAAGGGCACGTCAGTCTTCATTACAGAACTTGTTGTTGATTAGTGTTTCAAGTGCTGGTACTGAGGAGGCTTTTACTAACACAGCTTTCGTGGGGATATGTGTCTCTGTATGATTGACCTCATAGGGGACATTATTCGCTACTCTTGCCTGCCAGGCTTCACCTTGGTGGGCAGTGAGATTCTGACCTGTCGACTTGGAGAGAGGTTACAGATGGACGGACCACCACCATTCTGCCAAGGTTGGATATATGTGTGTGGTTTATAAAGATTCTTGTGCTTGCTTGTGTAAGTATTCCTCTCAGTGTATGTTTATTCATATTCTATTATGTGTTTGTGCGCGAGATTGAAACCACTCTGCCAAGGTTGTTTGCAGTCAGCAGCACCTGCTGCATCATTTAACAGATTGCCAGCAGGGCCCCTCCTCGCTGACTGCTGGTGGCAAACAGCATCTCTGTTTTAATTCATCAAAACTCACAAAGTCGGAATACTACTGACCCAAGATCATAATCCTGTGCTCTCCTGCAACCAAAATGTGACTGAAAGATCAGTGTGAAACAGATTACAGATCAGCAGGTATAAAACAGTGTTTACTCCTATGTAGTAGGGTTGAGGGAGGCCTGCCATAGCTATCTTTCACCATGTTTTACATAGTAACACAGGGGAGCCTATATTTTCCACCGTAAACTTGCTCAAATAGCCCAATGGGTTTGATTGATGTAAAATGTCTTCCTACCCATGTTTTTTCTGAAGATGGATTTTCAAACGGGAAGCAAAGGACAAGAAATGTCTGTGTTGTCTGCATCAGAGATTTTGTTTAGACCAGAAAACAAATGCCATCAGCCTGCCTGTCGTGCCAATACAACTCTGCTGCAGACAACAGAGCGCTCTGAAACCTTCTATTCCCTGTGGATAGACATCTTTTGAAGTGCCCTGAAGTCCTTTGTCTACAAGTCTTGAGTTGATGAGCATTTCTGTCTTTTTATTTCTAGAAACTGTGAGTAATCACATTGGACTTGTGATCAAGGCATGCCAGATACACAACAAAGCCAGAGCGTGCATTCATAAGGCATCTTAGAATAGGACTAGTGATTTGGAACCCATTTGCTTGTCTCCGGTTGTAATTATTTGATGTCCAACTTGATATCTTAGTTTTCCCCTTGGAGCTATTTTACGGCTGACATTGCTTTGCTTTCACAAGTGCAAATTTCGCTGATATCAGTTTTCAGATTTCAATATAAAGTGCCACACGTAAAGCAAAAGACTTAAGCTTAAGTTGAGTGCCCTGACTGGTGATCCAGAGTCTGAAAGTTACTCTTGTTCTTATACTTTATTCATAAACGTTACCAGCAACACTGCCTGTGAATAGCTCTGTTAATGTATGCACAAAGGTCAAAGAGACCAAAAGCATGGCAATTTAACAACATTTGCATTGATGAGGTGCGTGTGTGGGAGTGCGTGTAAAAAAAACAACACCTCCTACTTTTACTTGTGCTGCATTGGGCCTACCTAGCATTTTTCAAAATTAAAAATGTATAAATCCACACATGGTATGAAGTCCTGCTGCATTTATTAGCTCGTTAGACAATGCCAGAGTAATGAGAGATGGAAAAGAAACTAAAGATGAGCTTAATTGCATACTGCATCAACCTGGTCTGGCATACACATGTACTAACAGATTATCCCAACATGAATGGAATCATTTATCCATTGTTTCTCTGAAAGTGACAAAATGAGCAGATCAGCAACTAAAGGAGTAGAAATAATTTTATGTTGATGTTAATGTTTGCTTTTGTGCCAAGTGAGCTCAATCAGTCACTTAAGAGTACTGGAAGATATTTCAAATTCTCTCCTTATGTTGGTCTTGCCAGCTCACCTTCTCATGTGTTACTGACTACACAGAGCTCTGCCAAGACCGACTGGCTCCTATCAGCTTAAATTCACTTACTGTGCTTGAAATAATTTCACATGCTTTAATTTGAGTGACTAAATTGACCCGCCAAATCCAGATGGGCAAAGCATGTTGGGACTACACACTGAATAGCTTTTCAGTCATTCGTTCGTCATTTAAAATCTTTGAAACTATTTTGATGTTGGACAGCACAAGATCTCATATGTCCTAGTAAAACACTATCACGACAATAGGTCCCCTTAATTTTGTTATTTAAATGGATAACAAAGAAAATAAAATCTTGTATGCATATGACAATCAAACGTAATGAATCTAATAAAGAAGGTGTGTAACAAAAATGAGCAGATACTCAAACAGATGCAGTAACTGTGTAGCTACACACATTACACACATAATATGTCTGATGATTATTTTATATATATATTTAGATCAAACTACTCTGAAAACCTACATTAAGTGTTAAATTGCCAAGTTAGGACTATTTTAGGACATTTGTATCAGTAATTTATTATTTGACATTTTCATGCATCATCTCATTATTGTAGTCAAGAATTCATTATACTTTCTTGTGTTGGATATGTTATGTCCCTGTGTCACCTCTAGCATGAAGCTAATTGCTCTCCTTGGGACATGTAAAGTTGAACTTAATTTGAGCTGACCTGCTATTCACATTGAAGAGACTGCTGTATTAAGCTTGTACATAGGCCTTTTTCTTTCAGCAGCTTGCCGATAGGGCAGGAAAAAGATTTTTCCTGTGTTACCCAATTCTGCTTTTGTTTGCTGTCAACCCTTCTGTTAATTGCCATTTCATGCTCATAAGATAACACTGAAATGTCCTTCCGCTGGCTATGCAATTTCACCCCCGAAACACTCCTGGTTTTCAAGATATTTCCCCAGGCTCGCTCTTTATGAAAGCCTACGAAGAAGGTTATGCGGTAGCTTTGATCTAGTCTAGAGCCACAATTGAATTGACTGCTGTGTTTGCTTGGTAAACCATCTGCCACACTGAGGTCGAGTCTAACCCAGTAAATGCTGTTATATTGCTCCTTGTCTTGATTTTCATTGTCTTTCAGAAAATGTAATGAAAAACAATTTCTGCTTCAACTACATCTTCGCTCTACTTATGTAAGCTTTGTCTTATGATGTCTCTGTCGTCAACAATATGTAACAATCATTTTCATTCCATACACATATTGTGCTGAGTATAAGAATAAACAATTTGTGGTTAGCACAAGGAGACTTGTCAGATATGCCAGACATGTATTTGCAAGACAATGACATTGCCAATTCTTTTTTGAACAAATTATGTTGAGATGCACTTTAGTCTAGCAAATAACAAACAATACTATACAGCATATAGGCATCTTAAGACACAGTGCATGAATAGTAATGTCAGTATTAGTACTATTAGGTTGAGTGGAGACTTTGTATTAGTAGTAGGATGTGCTGTTGTGTTCCAAAGTTAGTACAGTGTGGTAGGTTTTTAGTTTTTTTTGTGCGTGTGTGAAAACATAGTAAAAATCATCCTGTTGTAGCAGGTCATAAAGGTTAGGCAAATACAACCTCAGATGAACAACAACAAATAACTTTTTTCACCGTACTATTATTTATTTAACCAAAATGAAGCCAAAAAGAAAAAAATACAATTGATTATGATTCATCTCCTTGTAGATGCACGTTTTGCAGCAATAAAGTGAACTAATCTTTTCCTGAATGACTTTATCAGTCTCTCTCATTGCTGTGGAGGATATTTGGCTCATTTTCATTACAAAATTGCTTCAGTTCATTGTGGCTTTTGGACATTTGCTTATGCACGGCTCTCTTAAGGTCCCGCCACAGCATTTCAATAGGGTTGAGGTCTGAACTTTGACTAGTCCATTTCAACCTTAATTCTTTTATATTTCAGCCATTCTGATGTAGATTTACTGTTGTGCTTGGATCATTGTTCTGTTGCGTGACCCAGTTTTGACCAAGCTTTAGCTGCCGGACACATTTGCCTCTAGAATATTCTGGTTTAAAAAAGACTTCGTACAATAATAGTAATAAAAAAAGTAAACTTGTTGTTCATTTGAGGTTCTGTTTGCCTAATACCAAGATATTTATTATGCTTTATTAAAAAAAACACAGAATTAAAAGCGGGGGACTCACTTTGGTACATGAACGTAGCTTACTAAGGATGATTGATTAAAATAATAATTTACCGTTCAATGTTCATTTTATCTAAATGAACTTAATTTTTTATTTAACAGAATACTTGAGTCAGTATGGTAACATCCTACCTTGACTTCATTCACTTGCATTTGTGTTATACTGAGGATCAGCATTTGTAATGTAGCCAAACCACCATACTGGCATCTTATAAGCCTCAATCTTCTCTCAGAGCAGTGTGTTGTCCTTATCGTGGCTCTGCAAAACCCATCCTAAAACGTAGCAGTATTGAGGCGTCTGAAACAGTTTTAAGCCTCTGATGATTCATGGTTTTAATCCCTGCACCTAACGTCTGAGGCAAAGCAGTTTAAGCCACAACTGTGCTTACTGGAAAGACTTGTGTTTGTTGCCTGGCAACGTTAGCTTATTAAACAAGTACTGGGGTTTCAATTATTCCAATAACTAACTGTTATGACACAGATGGATCCAAGTACAGTGCATTAGTTCATCAGAGTCACTGTAAATTTTAAAGCTGTACAATACAGTAAGTGCTCCAGGGAGTGAGAATTTACTTTAAATATCTGAAAACACAAAAACTAAATCTTCAGATTAGTAAAACTAAATTATGTAGAAGAAATTGCAGATTGTGGAAAAAGTAGCAATTGTTCTGTTCAAGCAAATGCTTTTCTGGCTCCATTACAAATATTGCTGGTGACATCAGTAGTAGCAGAGGCTCCTGCTGATAAAGCGTAGAGCTGAAGAAGCAGCCATGTGAATTGATGCAACTGTGCCAACTTAGACCCCAGTCAGAACTCTATCACACTGCCAAGTTGTACCTTGTAGTTTTTGTTTTCAAATCACATCACTTAGTTGTATAAAAACATAGTCATTTTTCGTTTTGGGAAAAGGAACTTAACAGTAGATAGCAATATTTTTAGTAACTTAAAAAATGTCAAATTAAAACAGGAAATTCCTATAATTGAGACATTACTGACCTGAACCATTACCACCCACTATTGTGCATTTTGATCTAGATGACTTCAGCATTCACAGTGTGAGCAGTTTTTAGGGGGCATGACTGAAGATTCCCACAAGATATAAATGTACTTTTTACTCTGCTTGAAGAAATTGAGCCTGCAAATTGATTTTTAATTTTGGTCTAGTACGGAGTTTGTGGTATTTGTTACATCATTACAGGGTGAATGCTAAAGAACAAACAATAAAAATGCACAGTGATTGGAAATTTTAATATAAGACTTTAATAAAAACAGAATGCAATTAGCTAATTTCATAAACCCATATTTTAATTGTTTTAAAACTGGTGGAAGCAACATGTCTCAAAAAAGTAGCAACAGTCTTCTTTTACTAACAGTCTGTGAACATCTGGGAACTGAGGAAACCAGCTGCAGGAGTTTTGGGAGAGAAATGTTGCCCCATGCTTGCCTCCCATTCTTTACGTCAAATTTTTTAAATTTGTCTGAACACTAAACACTTTATGACGGACCGTTTTAAATTAGCTTTGGTCCAGTAGAGACCATGGCATGTTAGGCGTTTTCTTTGCACTTTAACTTGCATTATTATTATTAAGTTTTCCAAAACCCCGTGCAATGATGTCCATCACAGAATCTAATATTCCGATATTGTGTTTCAGCCTTGTCCATTGTGCACATTGTGTGCGATTTCTCCATATTCTCAGATTTTTTTTTGATGATATGTATTGTAGTTGATAATATTCAAAGTCTTTGCTATTTTATGTTAAGGAATATTATTCTGAAATTGTTTGAAAAAGTAGATTGCAGCTTTTCACAAACTGGTGAACCTCTGCCCATCTTTAATTCTGAGAGACTCTTACTCTTTAAACTGCTGTTTTTATACTCAATCATGTTACTGACCTGTTGCTAGTTAACCATATTAGTTGCAAAATGTTTTTCCAGCTGTTCTTTGTTAGCACAACTAAGCCTTTCAGCCTTTTATTGCCTCTGCCTCAACTTTTTTGAGATGTGTTACTGAGATCAATTTGAAAAGTACTTAATTTTTTTTTTCTTAAAATGATTTTCTCCGTTTAAGCATTTGATATGTTTTCTATGTGTTGTTGTGAGTAAAACTTGGGTCTTTGAGATGCACAAATCATTGCACACTGTCTTTACAATTGCAACACAAGCATCTATGACGCAATTAAGATGAAAGAAATGTGAAGGGGTCCAGATATTTTCTGAAGCCATTCAATATACATTATATACTGAAATAATGGTAGTGAAGAAATGTTTGAACTTTATTTATTTTCATATTAATTTAGCAAAATGTTCTTGATCTGTGTTCACATAGAGTTTTTGGTACATTTTTAATGCATTTTTATTTAGAAAATCACTGACTTTGACTTTCTGGACATCATATTTTCGAGCCAAAGGCTGTTCTTGTTCATTCAGCTGAAACTTTTTCAGTGGCTCGCCTGTGGGAATATTCATACTGCATTGTGTTACAATTCTTTCCTCGTGCCTTTTTTTTTCTTGATATATGTCTGATTGTTTCCAGTGACCTTTTTATCTGGAACAGTTGTTCGCATTAACCTTTTAGATGCGTCATGTTTCTTCACTACTGGCCCAGAAGAGAAGCTTATGTTACCAGCAGAAAAAGAAAAGGAAGAAACAGGACTGTCATCATTTCAGACATGCCAGCCAACAGGAAATGAAAGGAAGCCTCTGAGCTAGTACACATGGAATCACACACACAAACATACACACTGTTTTTTTTTTATGCGCACACACAGACACTTTTTTCCATACAAAGTTAGCTGTCTCCCCTACTGAGTATTATTATTTGACAGATTGATATCAGGGGAGCCTGGTGACAACAGCAGACTCTCCAGCTTAGACCTTAGGTGCAGTATCACTCTGGCTGAAATATAATTATTTCAGGACTGGTTATTTTTTCAGTGTAATTTCTACTGTCACAGTGGAACACTCCTGGCCCCACTCCGACCCCACCCCGACCCCTACTCCCATCCCATTTGTCTTGCCTTTTCTGTCTCCACTGGGCCTTCACCTCTTTCCCTATTCACTGTCCCTTCCTCTCTCCTGACTTTCTCTGTTATTCTCCCTCTTTCATTTTGTCTAACTCATTTGGCCTTATTCTGTTTCTCTCCTCCCAGTCCAATGTCCAGCCCATGAGGTGCGTTTTGACTCTACAGGGGTGATCTTGAGTCCAGGCTACCCTGAAAACTATCCCAATCTCCAGATGTGCTCATGGCTTATTAATGTGGAGAAGGGCTACAACATCACTCTGCACTTTGAACTCTTCCAGACAGAAAAGGAGTTTGACATTCTAGAAATATTTGATGGTGCGTCCTTTTGGGATTTTTGTAATTGTAAACAATTAAGCAAGATAAAACAAATGTAACTATAATGAGAACATTGATGTATTTGTCTTGTTTTTCTCAGTATGATGTCTTTTTTTATTACAAAGATTTCAGTATTCATTAAAGTCTTTGAGTTTAATTTTGGTTTCTAATTATGTGATCAGCACAATAAGTCATACTGCCATGATTAAATGTAATTTAGAAATATTGTTATTTGGTCTGGTCTTCTCACTAGCACATATATCACATTAACATATATTTCCAAAATATAAATATATACTTTAGTGCTTGTTTTTCATGTGGATCCTTTTCTGTGTCTGTCTCTCTGTTCAGGGCCCAATATCTACAGCCAGAGCATGGCATCACTCAGTGGTGACATTGAAACACCCTTCAGCCTGACCACCACAGGCCACCAGCTCCTGCTGCGTTGGTCCTCTGACCATGGCACCAACCGTCGTGGTTTCCACATCAGATACGTGGGTGAGTATCAAAGTATGTATCCAGTTTATAATCATATTCTATTTCTATATCTGTTCTATTTCTCTCCAATCTGAAGAGAAGTGATAAAAGTCATGGGTTTACAATTCGTGCAGTTTAAAGACATTTGAACACAGCACAAGAACTGTGGCAGCTCCTGTATATTTCTGTGTACACAACATGACCCCATGATTTTTGTCACAGGGTGCTGGGGTTGTTCTGCGGTATGATTTATTTTGTTCAGGTAATTTACAGAAGTACTTCTAAATAGAATAATTTCTACTGAAATGATTATCGCTCACAATAGGAGATGTTTTGCACACAGAAACCACGAGGCAGGCGCAGGAATCCTTGCATGCTATTTTGCACTCCTTAATTTCAAAAGGTTTTAAATTCTTAATTGTCTCTTTAATAAAGCAAGTGGTGCTAACCAAGAGTAGCACAGGGGATCTTCTTCCATTTGAAATGCATCAATAATAATGGAGGAAAGCACAAAAGACATTCATTTTTGATGTTGTGTCTCTCCATTATATTTAATACACAAGAGTGTTATCGTGAAAGCAAGTCAGTGTGATGAATTTTGTAAAGAAAACTCCTCCTTGACTTGATTGACTTGAACAGGAACGGACTTAAACTCCAGTGTGTGTCTTTTTGTCTTAAATCCCTGCTACCTCCCAGTCATACTGATTTGAAGGAATGTTTGACAGCATTTGTGAAGCACACAGCCCTCCCCTAGATTTTTCTGTCCCATCGGCTATTCGGTGCTCATATTCTGGAAATCAAATTTACCTTTTTTGTGTTCGATGGGCTGTAAGATGAAGGAAAGAAAGGCTATGGAACAAATAACTGGGGGATACACCAGAATTGCATGTGTTAAAGCAAATTGAATATGTGTGTGCCCATAGGCCAGAGAGGAAAAGTAATAATGTGATTTTGAGGACTTTCTTTGCTGCATGGAACAAAGCCCATGCGCTAAATAGATGTGGTCATAAGGCATTTTACCTCATTATCTTTCTGCATTTAAAATGGAGTCTTAAAGTGACTAAAATCTTCACCGGAGTAATTTCCAAATCCTTTTCTCTGATTTATGTCTTTTTTCCCCTGTTATATTCCTTCTTATTTTTTATCTTATGTATCCTTTCTTATCTTTTCTTGATGTCATTTTACCTTTTCCCCTGTTTCTCTCTCTTCTCCTTTGCTTTGCCATTCTCTCTTCCTTTCCATCTTCTTCTATTTCTCTATCTCATATAGCAATGTACTGCAGTACTCCAGACTCCCCACAACATGGTTTTGTAGTGAGCCAGACTGGGGGTCATCTTAACAGCATGGTGCGCTGGGCCTGTGACAGGGGGTACAAGCTGATTGGAAAGGCCACAGCTGTGTGTAAAAACACCACCTATGGTTACTACGCCTGGGATGCACCAGTTCCTGCATGTCAAGGTAAGCTCATTGGCCTCTGTAGCCTTCTATTTCCAACTTGAGCCTGCATCAGTTCTTCTGGTCACTGCCTCTGCACCCCTGTGGTCAGCAGGCAGACAGGCAGATGCTTAATGCAACCGAGTGTCTCAGCCCAGGCCCTATTTCTATGTTGTTTGCAGCTGAACAGAATCCAGTCTGATTGAGAGCCATTACCCTGTCAGGTGGAAACGAAACAGAAATCAATCTTTCCTTCTTCTGTCAATATCCACTTCTTCAAATTACTTAGGCTAACTCGCTATTAGCATGCAGCGTCTGGTGCTGTTGGGTCTCACTCAACTAATTGGGTTCTTTGATGCACACGTGTGCATGATTGCATGCACTAGCATAGAAACTTGTATAGCAGTCAACAGCAACAGATGGTGTGCTCAATTGTATTTTGTCATGATGCAGTGAAATCAAAACTTGTATTTCATGTACTTTGAAATAATTTTAAAGCCCTTCACACCTGTGATTGATTCCATCAGTTTTATAATTGAACACAGAAGCACATAAACTGCAAAATGTGGCTGCAAAAGAACTAATATATGCATACAGATGTTGTCCACCTGCTAACTGCTAGAAAATATACTCAATCTTTTATTTGTCCCTATCCAGAATGCCTGATATGTAGACTGTGTATTAATCCGTGTTGCTCATGCATCTTAGGAAAGGTTATGAACTCAAGTTGCTGTTTTAGGCAAACTGACCTTCTGTGCTTTCATGATCTTAAATAATGTGTCTGTTGAAACTGTTCATCTTCTGAGTAGGACATTTGTAGTTCTTCTGATTAATGTTAGATTTAACATGACAACAACAGTACTCAGAAATGAACGTTGATTGATTCTCACAAGGGGCAATGGGGGGAATGTAATGGCCTCAGGCCATGTTGGCAGATTCCTGCTTTTGATGTTTCTCAGTGTGCAGCTACCATTGCTACATTATTTTATGATGTCTGTTTATTTTACGTGACCCTGCATTTTCCCTGCTCTAACCATTGCTGTGGACTTGCCTCTGATTAACATCTTAAAACCTACTAGCTTGTGTTTTCTCTCTGGTCTTAGCTGTGAGGCCAGAGCAAGTCAGATTTAAGCATTGTTGTTGTTAGGCCAGAGTCTATGTGGGGATTTTTAGATGTCTGAGTGATTAATACTTGTGCAAGATGGAAAGAGTTGCCATTGAAACTAGTTACATAAGTAGTTGCACTAGTGACTTTGATAACTTAGTCTTACATACCTCTGTGCTTTGTGCAAAAGTCTGAGGAGGCTGGATACATTTTTCCTCAAGGGGCCAGTCCTATATAGTTTTATAATATTTCATGGATTTCTCCAGCTAGTGAGATATTCAGAGCAGTTTGCGGCTTCAGTGTCCCCCAATGTATACGGTAAAAGCAAATGACTTGGTTAAGTGCTGATGTGACAAGCATTCCCACATCATTATTATAAATGCATTAAGTGGGAGTAAATACATTTTTGTTTTCCTAAAATGTTGACTTTGTTGACATATTGTAGGCGTACTGTACTGCACATTTAGGAAATATAGCACTTTTGCAGTGACCCTGTAATAGACTTTTTGACTTACCATAGCAGGAAAAACGCAGGTGTAACTCATTTTGTTAATGAAGGCTAGGTAATACTAAGTTCTCCAGTAAGCCATTCCAGTGCACCAGCATGCACAATACAGGCTCAACTAAAATGAATGCATCCATTATTAATGCAATTAATTTCACCTGTGCTTTTCCTGCCGTGACAAGTCAAAGTGTCTGAGGTCTGTTGTCAAAATTCTGTGAGGGTGTTTAATGTCATGGAAGAGCACTTTTCAGTGTTTACTCGCTAAAATTTTAATCTTTTAACCTTTTTACACTAACACATGACAGAGCTTGTGTACCACAAAGAAACTACAATCCCAACACAGAAGTTAGAATACAGTATATGCATACAGCAAAGTATGTGAGAGTTTTGATTATGAATATGTGCCTTTGCACCACGCCTGTGTTTGCCAGACGTCTCTCTGCAAATCTGTCTAGTACAGTATACGTCTTATATCGTGCGTAAACATGTATGTTGACAATCATCCTTTTGCTGTCTGCAGCTGTGTCATGCGGTGTGCCTAGTGCGCCAGTGAATGGAGGTGTGCTTGCTGCTGATTACTCCGTTGGCACACGGGTGACCTACTTCTGCAACAGTGGCTACCGGCTCTCTTCCAAAGAGCTGACGACCACAGTCTGCCAGCCAGACGGCACATGGAGCAACCACAACAAGATACCCCGATGCATTGGTGAGGAGAAGATGCTAAAGCAGGATTCAGAGGGATGTTGAGGAGAGGAAGGTTGGTTTAGAGAGACGGGGTAACCGCAAGAACCCGTACTACAGTTGAGCAGTGGGAAGAGAGAAGTTGAGAGACTTTTGATGAGAAAGTCAGAGTTTGCAAAAATCCTCTGGAGAAGTTGTGGAATATCATGCAGTTTAAACAAAACAATGTAATGTAATGGTGGGTGTTATGAAATACAGACTGCCGTCCCAACAGAGCCGTAAGTTGTGGTTACATTCCTAAAACACTAACTTGTTCGGCATTGATAAGACAGACAGATGAAAGGGAGGACAACAGTTGAGAAGAAATCTGTAGTTGTTGCTGGGGTGAGTGATTCACATGCCAGTGCCATTCCTGCAAGTTTAAAGTCAGTGTAATGAGTGATTGACAGCATTGTTTACTAATGAGACCAGTGTTTATTCCCTACTGCATACGCCTCTCGCAGCAAAAAGGGAAACAGAGTTTGTTTTGAAACTCATTTGGTTTTAGAAAGTGCCAGTTCATAAACATAAACAGCTTTGTTTTGGAAGAACATTTGTAGAACTGCTGAAAATCTACTATTTACATTTTAACACATGGATTAGTTTATCCTGCTGATTGATGTTTTTGTGTTTCCTCTACATTGTTGGCTTGTTACATGTGTTCACAGGTTTTGACTTTACAGTTTGTATACAAGGGATAAGACAATAAATTGAAACAGAAGTCAAACCATTTGAATAATCTAAAACTAACAATGTCCACTCCCCAACAAATCCTCGTGTTTAGTATTTCTTTTTCTTTTTTTTTTTGCACAGTCATGATGTGCCCCAGTCTCAGCTCATTCTCTCTGGACCACGGGAAATGGAGAATAGTCAACGGTTCGCACTATGAGTATGGCACCAAAATAATCTTTACCTGCAACCCTGGATACTTCCGTGTTGGCCCTGCCCACATCCAGTGCCTGGCTAATGGGGTGTGGAGCTGGAGAAATGAGAGACCTCGGTGTAGAAGTGAGTGACTTCTGCTGCAGCAACCATAAAATCAATTCATCAGTTGTTGATCACAAAAAGTCATGAATGTAGGAAATGTGCAAATACACAACATTTCAAGAAATTATCTCCATTTCATTCTGACAGGATATATGTGTTTCCTTCATAGGAAATATAGAATCACAAAGGTATTGAACATTGTGATCCAGGCAAATTGAAAAATCTATATCTTGTCTCGCCTCAGTTCTAATAGATTCATAGATTGTAACACTGTAAAACATGAAGAATGAATGCCTTATTCACAGTTCAGTTAACCGCCAACTCAATTATTCACTTTTGTGCTCTTTACCTTATCCCGTCTCACCCTAGCTTAGATATTGTTTATCGTGGGAATGGGAAATAAAAGCTTTTTCTGTGGTGCCATAGGAACTTTTTTTTTCTTTCCCAAAAGCTGAAGACCTGAATAGCCTGTGTAACAGCTAAAGGAGATGCCAGCCAGCATGATGAAATATGTTAGGACAAAGGCAAACACCATCATTATCCTCCCCATGAAATAGTACAGGTCACTCTTTTATCGCATTAAGGTCGGTAAGATGGGTGTAAATGACTGTGCTCTCTCATTGATTCTGAAATGTAAGCCAACCTATGTCTCCTCTTTGTCTCTTCTTTTCTCTCACTCACTACACTGGTGTCTCCTTCTTTAATTTCCATGCCTTCTACATTACCTTTCTCTTCTTTCTACTATTATCTTCATCTCATTTCAGTCATTTCCTGTGGTGATCTGCCCACTCTCGCTAATGGGAAGAAAATTGGGACCCAAACTACTTTTGGAGCATCAGCCATTTTCAGCTGTGACCTTGGCTATGTTTTAACTGGATCCACTGTCAGAGAGTGTCTCCTGTCTGGCCTTTGGAGTGGAACAGAGACGCAGTGCCTGGGTAAGCAGGATCTAAATGTCCTCTTTAACGTTATAAAGGACAGTCTTGTCCTGGGTCAAACACTGCTGGCAATCTGAGTATGAGCTGTTTTGGTTGAGCCAACATGCTCAGAATAGAACCAGATGGGGAAGCAGAGGGTGGCTATGATTAGTTTTGTTGCCAAGTGTGTATGCCCACTGACTATTAAACATTTAGAGAGATGTAGAAAAAAAGTGTGTGTTGTGACATCATGCTGGTACTCAGTGCTGTCACTGGCACACATCAGACTGGACTGTTTCAGTCATTGGAAAAACCATAAGGTGCAAATGTGCAAGTATTTATGGCCTCTACCATTATTCGATTGGAGTGAGGTGCTGTATAGTAAATCCTCCAAATCAGTGCGATTTGGTATTTCTTTAAATTCTTAAAAAGATTGGGCCGACTGAGGATCAGTTGGAGGGCAGTTGTCTATAAACCCAAAGGTTGGTGGTTCAACTCCTGGTTACCCCCGAAGTGTCCTTGGACAAGACAGTGAACTACAAACTCTTGGCACCTCAAATCCAGCTGCCTGTCCACAAGGATTTCCCCAAGCAGATTGCCCACTGAACTACCACAATGTAACCACTCAGTAACAGATGTAACATGAACTTAAATTCTCATTCTGATATAAATGGGGGAGAATACTGAATAACAAAGCTTAGCTTAGCCCAGCCTATCACAGCTCTGTACTTTGGAAGAAAATACGTAATTACTTGAGCCACATTCAAACCTACGTGGCAGCAGAATGTGACAGTTTCTCTGGCAGGTGCATTAGTCCATTTATCAACCCTGTAGCACCAGCCTTTCAAGCTCACCCCAAAATTGGTTCAGTTCATTAAAAGGCTTACCCTTCTCTCTTGTTTAGTGATATGACTTTCAGGGTTAACATAGCCAGGGACCTCTTAGTATACTCGCCTACTTCAGCACTATCTTCATAGAATCTGGCTGCTCTCAACTGGAGTGTGATAATAAAATGCTCGACTGAGTTTCTGGGTGCAAGAGTGAATTAGGGAAATCAGACTCACAGTCAGTGGCAATTTCCCAGGTTTTAAGTGGCAGTGGAAATCTCAGCAAGATTCCTCCTCTCTGAAAGGGATTTATTGTAGCTGAAAGTAATACGATTACGTGCATGAGTGTATTGCATAGAATTTGAGGAGTTTCACGTGCATCTTTGTCTGTTGTCGATGAGAAAAGCTGAGTTGTCACCACAAGTGACGCTGTAGCCACAATGAATTTAAAAATAATAATTCAGAGATAATGAGCTAAAAAGGCTTTCCAAATCCAATATGTTTCATGAATACACTAATTTTGTTTGCCTGCATTATAATTCCAAGAGCTTTTAAATCACCAGTTTCCTCATTTCATTTTATAATACAGTTGTCAAAATGCTAAGTTATTCAAACGTGATAACACAATCAAAATTGTGTTTCTACCCTGGTACCATCGTCCATTAGTTCAGTGGGCACCACTGCAGGCTATTATTCACAAATGTTAGCAGGCCAAACTTGCACCATATGAATGAGTGACAGAGATTAATAGCTGTGTTGATGTTTAATGCATCTACTGCAACCAACATTGTGGTACATGAATATTACTGAGTATTACTAATGTTTGTTTGTTTTTTTCGTTAATCATTCTACAGCCGGTCATTGTGGTGTTCCAGAGCAGATTGTGAATGGACAGGTGATTGGAGAAAACTTTGGTTACAGAGACACAGTAGTTTACCAGTGCAACCCTGGATTCAGGCTCATTGGCTCCTCAGTACGGATTTGCCAGCAGGACCACAACTGGTCTGGACAGCTGCCAGTTTGTATCTGTAAGTACTTTTTGCCTCTTCTCCCTGATTGACTACAGGACACATTTGGTATGTGTGTGTGTGTGCATGGGTGTTTTTTATGTTTTGATGAAAAGTGAGAAAATGCCTGGGGAGTTTGTTTGCGTGCATTTGTTGTTGTAGGGTTGAGAGAAGAAGTATGTTCATTCAAGGAGTTAGTCACAAACAAAGTAGTTTGATTGTATGATAAAAATAAATCAATAAATAAAAATATTTTTGCATTCATTAATAATTCAATCCCTGTTGAAAAGCGCCCTTCTTGCAATTCCCACAGCTTCCTGCTCCTTTAGTCTGAGAGGCACAGAAGTCAATATTTGATACATCCTCATGATATGATTCTCAATCTCCTATTCACCTATTGATGCACTGAGCTGAGCTGTTTACTCATGCCTAATTTAGATCATGTCCTTATTCCTAATACGCCAATGCCCTCTGAGGTTAATGATATGATAATAATATTGCTATGATAGATGTCACTGTACGTCACATATTGATCTTTATTTATTGAGTGGTCTCTCTTGTATTCTCTCTCTTTCCACACTCTCTTCTTTTGCTTCCCCCCTCCCTTATAAATTTTCTTTGTATCCTTTCATTGCTGTTTTCAACCTGCATCTCCTTTTCACCCACATCCCTGCTGATAATGTCAACTTCAGCTGTCACCTGTGGCCACCCTGGCAGCCCTATCTATGGCCGCACCTTAGGCGATGGCTTCAACTACAACGACATTGTGCGTTTCTCCTGCAACAAAGGCTACACTTTGGAAGGACCCTCCACAGCTCAGTGCCAAGCCAATCGCCAGTGGAGCCAGCAGCCACCATCATGCAGAGGTAGGGTCCAGCTATGACTGTCAGGTTGACTGACTTAAAGTCTTAGAAGGATGCAGATGTATCTTGACAGTTGAACTAAAAAGCTGCTTGTGTTTGCCAGCATGTTTAGCCAAGGCTGAGACAACAGACATTGCCTCAGGAGTCTAGACAGACAGGACTCAAAAACAAGAGTTAGTTCAAGAATTTGGAAACAGCAGATGCATCATATTCATGAATCTCATTAACCATCTGCACCGATAAGTTTCTGAAAATGGTACCTCTCAATGTATCACTGTAACCAAAGGTGTTTTAATGTTTGATAACAGAGGCCACTTCTCTGTAATTGTGCTTGTATAAATTAGGCCAGTCATCAGTGGAGCAGATTGCTGCCAGCAAGCAGAGGTTGGATCCAAGTGTTGGAACAGAATGAAATGGCGTTTGCAGGTGCTTTGTGATGGTTCAGGAATCCGATGCGAGTTTGACCACAAGAATTCAGCAGCCAGTAGCTGTATCATAATCATTCAGGAATCTGTAGCCTGTGTCTGTGGGCATGCATAGGTAACGACACGGAAGCAGAATAGATAGAGATAATGTTCACAGATCTATTGATTTGAAAGAGAAAAGTCACTATCTGTTCTACTAGAGCAGCAGAAAGCAACATCTGGAGCACTGGCCTAAGAGCAAAAGCAGGGGGAACAGCAGTAACGAGCTTGCAGCAGAATGTACGGAGCGGGAAGAGTAAATGGGGAATAGTTTCTTCAATTTCACTGGCGGTTTTTACCAAGAGGCTTGCTGCAGGGAGAGATTACTTTGAAGAAAATAAAGCTCAGAGTACATTCTGAGGAAGGCAACTTATTGGGATTGTCACATGGTGGCTGTGTTTTAGTTTTCAATTTTAGTTTGCCCAGGTTAGGCTCATTAGTGGTGGTGTTTACAATCAGCGGTGGTCTACACGTGCTTGTGTGTGGCCATACCCTACCAGTGAAATGTTAACTTTTTTTCCAAAGCTAATTTTATAAGTTTGACAGTATTTTGGGAAATATTTTCCCCAATTCACTTTATGGTGCCCAAAATAAAGTGGGAGCAGACGATGTCACCTAGATACACTTTATTATGCAGTATTATTGAAGCTTTTTATCTTAATGATGCTTGGAAAAGGGAGCTTTGTCATATGTTTGCCTCTGAAAATGCTTTTAGTGTAAGATCTTTGAAATGGCTTAAAAATTCAATAAAACACATGAAGTAATCATTAATGAATCTGAGGAGCTTTAAATGGTCTGTGAACTCTGGTTCAGCCAAAACTGCATTTGCCAGACTTTTCCCATTTAAAAATATCTTTCCCCTTGGCATGAGTTTACTTGGCAGTAAGGAGACACAATTCGGATTACTGTGAATAGCACCGTGGAGAGAGACCTGGTAAAAGATCAAAAGAGTAATATCATATAAACCTGTGATGATCCCTTTGTCAAAATACCTCCGTTTGTCACACGTGCTTTATTGATTTAATTCAGTGTTGCTCTGAACTTAATTTCACCCTTATCTACAGTACTTCCAGCTGTCTAAACCTCTTTGTCAACAGGGTGGTTTTGGAGAATTCAGTCACCTTTAAAATAGATGCTTGTGAATTTGTGACAATAGACATGCCTTTTGTTTGCAGTAGGAAGCATTAGCTGCCATTATTACTGACAGTGCTTAAATATAGCATGGCCTGACTTGTCTCACTGTTTGTAGAATAAACAGAAAAAGACAGTGATCAGGTCATATCAACAGTTCTATTATTAACTCACAAGTGAACATGCTGACAGATAGCATTTATGCAAATGAGGCTTTAACCAAGCAAAGAAAGACTGCACAGCTTTCAGGAAAGAAGTGTCAGATCCTCAGCAATGACACTGGGTGGAGTTAAGGAGGTTGACTGCCACATGAGTGTTATCTGTTGTCTTGTTTTTTGCTACATAACATGTTGAAGTAAATTTTGTTTGACAGGTGTCCAGATACTGTTAACTTGATACATACAGCATACATGACAATAGTAGATATTACTTATGCAAAGGCAATTATAGACATCCATCATACATATATAATTTAAATATGACAAAATCATTATAGTGTAGTAACAATGCAATATTTATGATATCTTAGTCTAATTAAAAATCACTCTATGCTATATTTCTTATGCCTCTATGCTTCCCAGCATGTGCACTATGGCAATCTTAGTGTCATAGCAATTTTATCATGCATATTCTTGAAATGGGCTTGAAAATGCTGCACTATTCCATTTGGTTCATGTAAATATTATTTATATACTCTATACAGATAATTCATTGACCACAATAAATTGATGAGCATGAGAAGTTGCCAGGAACAGTTCTGCTAACCGTTATCACGTAATCACAGCACACTTTGTGATGAAGAGCATATAGCAAATCCATAAATAGACATATGACTGCAGTCAGAGGAACGGGAATACTGGGAAAGGGGAAGAGACAGCCTTGTTTCAACACTTACAGTAATCACATAACTGTCATTCCAGTGGTACTGTTTGTGAAATCGCTTTGAAAACATCTGTCTTGCCTGAAGACAAACATAAGCAAGCATGCAGCCATAAAAATGAATTTGGTTTCATGTCAGTATTTTGCTTTCTACTGCATATTCTCCTGTAGTAATTAAACAACTTAAATAGTTTACGGTGATTTAACTGTATTTCTTTTCTTGTGATTTTCATACAGTGGTAAACTGCACCGATCCAGGTATCCCTGCCAACTCTATCCGGGAGAGTAAGATTGAACATGGTAATTTTACATTCGGCAGTGTGGTTTTCTACGACTGCAACCCTGGATATTACCTGTTTGGCTCATCAGTGCTCACCTGTCAGCCAGAAGGCCACTGGGATAAACCTCTACCAGAATGCATTGGTACAGTAGTTGCCTTCATGTTACATTAATCACTCAGTAACTGAAAAATAATAATTAGTCTTATCACAATTCATGCTGTTTATTTGTTTGTCTACTGTTCAGTGCATTAGTTAATCTACTTTCCCTTGTAATTAGTGGATTCTGCACAAATATTAATTAATTAATACACACACAACCGTATCCATAACCTTGATGTTGTCCTCATTTGCTTCTAGAGTTTTAATGGTATGGGTTGTTAAATACTGTGACATTTGTGTAATATTGGATGCCCCAGTGGGTTATGGTTGTACTTCACTGTGCCTAATTGAAAAATGGGAGAAACTGTCAAGGCACCATTCGTTTAGTCTATGGTTAATGTTCCTCAAACCAAGCACTTGGATTATAACAACCATCACTCATGAAGTGCAGGGGTTATCTGAGGTTGTGATGTTGCTCTCAAACACCTGGTTTATTATATACTCTGTTTTTGTTTGACACTGCCAACAGTAATGACCTATTTCCAGAGAAATCATTTAAAGTAATCCTCTACATTTTGCACACAGGCTCAGAAAGCACTTCATTTCATGGTAGAGAGATGACACGACATTTATTTTATCAAACGGAATAGTAATTAAAGAGATACACAGGAGTGTCTGTCTCAAATGTTTATTCACGGCTCCAGGCATCACTGAATCAATGTTGAGAAATTAGCTTTGCAAAATTACAGAAAACTTTGCATTATGAGACTAAGCTGATTAAATGACAGCTCCTAAAAAACATATGCAAAGGTCGAAAGAATAAAAAAGTAGAAGAGAGAGTGATTTAACAAATTCAAGTTTAGTGCTGAAAACAATCCAGTAAACATGTAATTTAAGTTTTAATTTAAGTTCACGTACAATGTTACATCTAATTCATTTTATGAAAAAATGATTGACACTGGTGTAGTTTAAAGCATTATGGTACATTCATATTTCATAAATAGCCAGGCTTTATCTTTCAACACAAGCTTCTCTGAACTATTTAAATATTTAAAGTTCAACAACATCCTACTCGAATGGTTTCTGGTTTTCACGAGGCTCCTTTCATGTTTAACAGTTTCACACTGATACATTGTATCACATGTGTTTGAACTAAATGGAAATATTAAATCAATCTTTTACTTGTAAATGCAGTAAATAAAATATTTTTATACGGTCTGATAATCTTTATTTTCACTCCTCATTCTGCTGTGCAGAGGTGGACTGCGGCCACCCAGGTACACCTCCCCATGGAGTCATGGGTGGAGAGAAGTTTACATTTGGCTCCACGGTGCACTATTCCTGCTCTGGAGACCGACAGCTCTTAGGAGACTCGTCACTCACCTGTCAGCTGAATGGTCATTGGAGTGGTCCGCTGCCCCACTGCTCAGGTACACATTTATTGTGATTGTTACATTGGTACTAAGAAGTTCCAGTAAAACTGATTATACAGACTAATAAGGGCACAGTTTCTGGAGAAACAACTCACTATGATATTGTTTAAATGTCATTTTTTAATGTTGTAAGCACAACAGACAATAATATTCCCAGACATATTTGAAACAGGTATATCAAAACCACAGCAAATTGAATCGACACCGTCTGTATGGAAAGATAACGCTGCAGGTAGGTGAGAATCATCATCTGAATATTCATCACGCAGCCACAATGTGAAGACCCAACCACAATTGTATTTTACCTGGGAGACCTGCCATTAATGGGATATTTGTTTAGTGCCTGAGTGAAGTTTACTGCCCTCAAACTAGAGCACCATGGGGCTGTTAGGATTTTGAAAACAGTGCTGACATGCCAAAATAATTTACCATTATTTTCCTCAATTTCCCCATTTACTCAAAGCATTTTCAGCATTTCACAGGATCCCTTTCACCACTCATGTTTAATCGGACACATCATAAATGCTTTATATTTTGCACTGATGGTGTGCCAGTGCCAAATCATCTAAACTGTAGCCCTTAATATAATCATTCTTCTTCAATTTGGTGATAGGAAGTTATGAATTTAAATCTCAGCCAAAGTATCTATAGAAAAGCAAACGTTGTCATCATGCTTGAAACGAACAGTTGATTCAAAAGATTTTGAAACATGAATTTTAGAAATATTTTTGCATCCTGTTTTCAGTACATTTAGCTCCAGAATCTCCAAGTGCTGTCTGAAAAAGTGTCTTTATAGTGTATGTCTGAAGAACTACATACTCCTCTTAATCCCTCCTGTGCACTTCCCTCCCATCACATGTAAGCACTCCTGACCATTTAAGTGGATTCACTTTACTGAATGTTCACTTGGTTTGTTCAACTCACTGACCCAGAAGTAATTTTTGTAAGCAGACTTGTATGACAGTGTTTTTTTTTCTTCTTTAAATAGGAGTGTGAACTCTCTACTCACCTTCAGTATTTTTTATTTACTCAGACAGTTGGAAAGTAGTAAGGAAGTGGGGAAGTTAGACTCCAAATATAGTAAGTAGCTCAAATCTCTGAGTTTCCATTTCATTTTTTGGACCATTTGTTTTAAAGGGAGGCTATGGGATTGAAGTGTTGTGTTTGGTTCTCATTATCTGAACCTGCATAATTATCTTCTGTTAACAGACAGCTGTTTTCACACTGGTAATCATAGTGTACTGTATTTTGATAACAAACAGTAGTTTTTAGAAGCACTTTATTTGATTACTCGTATGATTTGTTTAGCATCCTGCTGTTATGACAGATGAGCCTCTTGGAAAGTGATGAGTTAAAATATTACATTATATTTAACTTGATCACTTTCTTTTAGCTGTCTATCACCAAAATACCTTCTCCTGTCTCTGTGTGAAGAAACAGGGCAGATATACTCATTTAATGACAAACTAGTGTTGGTGCAGTTAATTTAACTATGTGAGATAAATAAAGCCAACATTAATCAACTCCTAAGTATTTAGATTGCTGTAGAGAATGAACCCTGTGGAGGATTTGTGCAGCAGGATACGAGTGCTGGGTCAGTGACCAGAGGATTTAAGCACATCAAATGACAAAATGACTTCCCAAAGTAATGAAAAAGGATGAGCTGAGGTGAACCTTCATTACATCTATTCAGATTTCAAAACTGCCACTTTAATTACACTTTACTTAACAGTTACTAGACAAATATATGGTGTCAGATATTGTTAAATACTAAACTTCAATTAGGGGCACTTTTTGTTTTGTTTTTGCAACCATATAAATTGCAGTTGGAAATATTAGCATATATAATAAAAAAATGTGCAAACATAGAAGAATAGTTATTCAGACAATTGTAACATTTAGAACACTCTCAGTATTCATATTAATGTTGATTATAGATGATGGTAATTAGAGTGTAAATGTGTTCTCCCATTGTCACAAATCATTATACTGCATCAGTGTTTCTAATTAAGTATGAAATCAGTGATTTATAATGGGAAGAAGAAACCTTTGTAGATCACTTGTTCATCACTAAGAGGCTTGATGAATTCAGACTCATGGCAATAAACATCTGTTACAGCTGTTGAAATTAGAACCATAACACAGCTGGAACTCAGCTGTTGCTTACAGGAACTAAAGTTGTGATACAGCAGTTGCTTGGAGGTTGATGAAAGAGTGCATTTTAGCACTTAGTTTCCACATGCACCCTAACAGAAACCTTTAAAGTGATGCAATTAGTTCCACAGTGTTAACATGAACTATCAGGAAAGTGTTAATGTATATTTTTTCTTTCTCTTCTTGCATCACGTGCTCTGAGATACTTTTTATGCTTTTCAAGGACTGTGAAGCATATTTTCAAAAAGGATATTGTATAGTCTACAGACAGGATCTACAGGACTACAGATTATTAACATGGAATTATAATAGTCACAAAATAATTTGTACTATAAATTCCTCAGCAACCAGCACGGTGTCAGGAGCTGTTCTCATCCTTGCATCGGTCCATCCTCTGATCCGTCTTCCCTTGTTAATTAGCCAGAGAGGGCTTAAAACTGCTTCCAAGCCATTTCCCTTTTGTCCTTATCTGTTGCACGTTTTATTTGAGGGCCTTATTTTCTCACAAAGGGACTCCGGTGAACAGACATCAACTCAAATTCATACCAAATCTTCCACCATCGCAATTATTGAGATTATACAATTGTTGTGTCACAGTGCATATTGAGGCAGCCTGCCTCACCTAACCAAAGAAGACTAATGTACCAACAGCTGCCGTTGACACCCAGGCAACAAAGAAGTAATAGATGTATGCATGTGTGTGCACAGACAGACATCACGTGCACTCTCCTACGATACACACACATAGAGTTTGCGGTACAATTGCAGCCACTGTTATGTTCATGCACAGACACTTATTGCTAACCACAGCCACATACAAACTTAACATCTCCACCTGCTCTTGACCTGACAAATCCAGTTTGTGCTCATGTGAGCAGTTGGATGTGTTTAGAAGATATTGGTGCTCGGTGTTTGTGCAGTAAGGCTTTGTCAACAAGTCCAGTATTACTGCAGCTGTTTGCTGCCCTGTAGACAGAGAGCATCAGCCAACAGACAGGGAGTGATGCACATGGTGTGTGCACAGCTCAGGAAACAGGATCTCAGAGCCAATAAAGCACAGATCCTCCACAGAGAGACAATACAAGCTGAACTGTTTCTATCTACATCTTTTTCTGTGACACTCTATCTTCTGAAGCCAAATCGTTTTCTCTTTTCTTTTCTCTGCCAGTTTCATTTCTGTAGGAGAACAGAAGCAGTAGCTGTTGAAAAGGTGGTGGTTATGTGTGTTATGTGATTTTTTTTTTCCTGTGCTCTGAGGATCTCCCCAGTGAATACAGATCCAAAAGACACCTCACCCCTAGACTCCATCCTGGCTCACTCAACACTCAGCTCGGCTTGCTGTTCATCACAACAAAAAGCACCACCCTGACTCCATGCCTGCCATGTCTCTCTTTTTTTTTTTACCCACTAGGGACTGTCCTAAAGGGGACGTGAGAAAGCATTCTTTTACTTGCGGTAATTCATAGACATACAAGGCAGGTGGTGCAGGACAGTAAAAGTACTGTATGTTCCACCACAAAACAGAAGACAGTAGAGATAATTCAGGATAATGAAAACACATTTTGCTTCAGAGGTCAAACTGTATTCATCATTTCTCATAACCACAGCTGGTTGCGTTTTAATACTGCTTTATGCACAGAACACTCCTGGTGTCAAAGCAGTGAAAAGCACTGGTCCTCCAGGTTGTTGGCGTGGTGACAACTGTTCATTGGTGCATCATGTTTTATAGCTGATTCCTGAAGGACTCAAAGATGTACAGTTCTATTATGAGCCCTCTCTGCATTATCTCTCTGCCTCAAAGGTATGCTGTGTTGTAATTTACTGCCATACCAACTCATAAGGTCCCATCTGTTAACGCACAACATAAACCAGTAGATAGCATCTTCACCTGTTTTGATACCTCCTTACCTGTTTATCTCCCATTGCAGGTGACTCAGCAGGCACCTGTGGAGATCCAGGCACGCCCGCTCATGCCAGCAGGGAGGCAGGGAACTTTAAATTGCGCAGCAAGGTGCGCTTCACCTGCGCAGTGGGACATACGCTGTACGGCTCAGCAGAGAGAATCTGCTTTCCCAACGGAACGTGGTCGGGAAGACAACCATTCTGCAAGCGTAAGGGAAATCTTTAAAATGTCTCTGGGATGTTATGTGTGAAACCGTAGGAGACGAGTGCGCAGGAGTCAGACAGAGGCAACACACACACACACACACACACACACACACACACACACACACACACACACACACACACACATAAACTCATACAGTTACTTAAAGAAATGCTTTGGTACTCTAGACCTGTGTATTAAACCTGATTTCTTTAGCATGATGACTAAAATGTAACTGAAAACTGAAAAGTAAAAATTGAAAGTTTAGTCGTGTTTACTTATTTTTGATCATCTTTAAAGCTAATTTAGAAATGGGATAATAGTATTTTATCCAGAAAATGTTGCTGTGCCGTGGCTTTGGTGTACTCCACCATAAATTATGCATCAAGTTTACTGCAGTTTATTTGCCACAGAGGGTACTAAACTCCGTCATCTATGCTATTTCAGCTTGGGCAACATATTTTTTGCCAGAAAGTCTGTGTTACAACCTGGGGGCATGTGGTTTGAAACACGTGGACATTTGCTGGGTATCATTATAGCAGTTCCAGTGTTTTAAAATCTCAGCATATATTAAACTCTGCTTCTTTTGATTTTGACCTCTCATGCTAATTATGTCTCTTGTAAATATGTAACATTTTAAAGTTTTGTTTGTATGGTGTTCATAATATGTCATTGAAAATGATTTCTTTGGTCTGCTACTGAAATTTGCGTCAGCCTTTGTATTGAAGATTCTCAAAAAATGCTCAGCCCCAGCTTGCACACAAAAAGGTGCATTCAGCTGGTTGGGTGCAAGTGTGATTGTGCATACAGTGTACAGACAGGTGCTCATGCGCATCCTCACACAACACACAAATGATCACAATTGCTCTACAGAAACAGTACTGCAACAGATGGAAAACTGTCTATCTGCTATAATTTGGTATTTTCTGCCAGCACATGATGGCGTGACTAGCTGCCAGATTGCAACCAAAAATTCATTAATTCGAAACACCTAAAGCCAAGTTCGTTTTTGGATTGTGATAAATGAATCATTGTGGATTTTTGAAGATATTACTTCACAGAACACCAACTCTACATCTTGCATAAATTAGCCCTTGGGGTCAACCGGATATTGAGGCAAAAAAGCTTCTTACTGTCTGCCTGCTTGGCACAGTGCCAGTGTCATTTTTAATACCATAGGGCACTGCACAGGCCCCATGAACTGTCCTATGTATCTGCCTTTCATTCTATCTCTTGTCTGCCTCTTGCCTCTTTCTTTCTCTCTCTTGCCTCTTTCTTTCTCTCTCTAACATCTATCCTTCATTTCCCCTGATGTCAGCCTTTTTCTCTCATTTCGCCTCTGATTTCTCTCTGTCTTAATCTTGTTGTGTGGCTGTTTCTCCATCCATGTCCACTCCTCCATCTGTCCCTCCTTTGTCTCCCTCCCCCTCTGTCTATAACTCAGTCTTTTCCTCCTTTTACCCTACATCTCTCTTCCCTACCTTCTTATCTCTCCATCTCCCTGCTCCTGATTTAAAGATTGTTTAAAGAGGGCGGGACTGTGAATTCACTGGAGCCTGAACAGGTTTCAGTGCTCTCTGTGATCTAAAGCCCTGTCTACTGTTAAAGCCCATCCATCCGTTATCCACAGCCTTTTACAGTTTTTTAAAAACACACACTGTGGATATTCAGCTTAATATCCATCTCACAATACCATTAGGGTCTGTTTTGTCTGTCATCACGTCTGTCTTGAATTATTAAGACTGGAAGTCGAGCTTGCATGTGAACGCATGCACATGTGGTAATTGAGAAATCACCACCACACCTAAACACGTCTGTCTCCTACAAGAATCGCTATTTCATATTTTCCAGGCAATTAGGTGATTGAGAGAGCAAAATAACTTCATGATTAGATATGATTTGAAGCAGAAGAAAAATACATGAAATAAACTCCCACTTTGGGGATACATTTTGGCATTTGGCATGGTCTGGAAGTGCTGTAAAGCATATCTCTGTGTAAAAGGCCCAACCCTTCAGCTTCTACAGAAAGGCAGAACGTTTTTTTTCCTCCTAAGGGATCTCTAAGGTAACTCTAAGTTAGAAATCCAATCTGAGTTGAACTTCTGATTTAAATAGTAAAGCATAATAATTCATCATATGTCCTGTTATTTACATTGAAGGAAAAGTAACAAGGTAACAAAGTTATTTAACATAAAAAAATGTTTTGTTATTGTTAGAAATTGAGCCCTGAGTCCTGAAACCGCATAGCTGCAAAATTCCACATTACTCCCACAGTCCTCTTTTTTTTTTTTGTCTGCAGCCAATACTAAATGTCATTACCACGGATATACTATGGGACTTCACAAGACACAAACTGAACATAATTCAGTGATGGCTTGTCAGTAGTGTGGCGTTTTATGTAGCACTACACCAGTTCTGTATAGATTAGGTTTGGGGTTTTTTTTGTTTTAAGCTTCTTTTAAAGAAACTCAGTGGTTCCTCCCAGCCCCTGATGCGAGGTGCACATATTGGGGAATGGTAAATAACATACTATATTATATTACACAAAAAATGTCATATATTATTGTTAGATATATTGTTATATATGTTCCACAACCCATTAATCACCCTGAGACTTCCAGAAGCCACCTTACAACCACCTTAGGGACTCTCAACCTCCAGATTGTGAATCACTGATATGGAAAATAGAAAATCCATTACTCCTGTAGTTTACTCCTCTGATTTTCACCTCCTCTTTTGTGTCCTCGCAGCGGTACAGTGTGGGAATCCTGGTACCCCTGCTCATGGCCGTATTTCCCATGTGGATGGCACAACCTTCTCCCACTCCATTGTGTATTCTTGTATGGAGGGCTATTTCCTGACTGGCTCACCCACACGCCAGTGTCTGGCAAATGGAACATGGTCTGGCACGGCTCCAAACTGCACATGTGAGTTTTATATGCAGAGAAACATGAAAGGAGATTGGAGTTGTGTCTCTTGGTCTTGTGGGATACACTTAAAAGGCCACTCTGCTCCACAGTGTCAATATAATGAAATGAATAGAAGGGCAATTCTTTGTGTACTCACTGTCAAAGAAAATTATGAACTGTTCAGCATCTGATCACTGAGATGCAGTCAGTGGTCGATTATATCACTGCAGTGAACAGAGAAACACAAATGTGTGAAATTCAGTGTTTCCAGAACAGACAATTATGTAAAAAGTAGAACAAGAACATTTGGGCACTCCTGTGGGTGTAATAGGTCCACCCAAAATGAACTATGAATTACATGTCACTCACACAAAGTATTGGACTGTTATAGTGGATGATGAATTGTTTTCTCTTTTGTGTGATGCTTTATGAACAATTTAGATATATAATTTATACTGAAAAGAATTAAGAGCTACTCTGAAAAGATTTAATACAGGACCGAAGGTGATTTAGTCTCTCTAGTCCCGTCAAAAGGAGGCGCTCTGTATGATCAACAGTGGTGGTAAAATAGGGTATAAGATTTCAAATAACACATAAATCTCTCTGAGCCTTCTCTAACTCTGAAGCATCAAAACTGCAGTTTTTTATTGTGTGGATCTCAGCAAATGAGCCTTGCAGTAATTATGTATGCCAATCTATATTCAATTTGCACCAGGATGACTATCAAACAAAATTACACATTGTTCTTCTCTCTGAAAATCACCATGTTTTTTCTTCCTTATTCTTTTCGCTTGTTATTGAATCACAAGAAAAGATAAATGGCATAGGCATAATTTTCAATTTTCAAATGAAATGAGTCTCTGGGGAGATATGCACAGGGTAGGAGAAGGAGAGAAAAATTCAACATTGGATTAAATAATAATGATCAAACACTGAGAAAGGCAGAATATCTTTCTTGGCTTCTTCGCACCATTTTGAAGCTTGGTTCTGACCAATGTTATTATTCTCCAGTATGCTATCATTTCACATTTCAAGTTTAGTGGTCGGTTCAGGGACATCAACACTCAAGATGCCAAAATTGTCTCAATGTCCCTTCATTAAGGACGCAATCATTTCCACGGTTCATGGGTAATCGATCGTGTGGGTTACTGGATCAAAGTCACAACATTCCCAAGGGGAGAGAGAAACGTCCTTTAATTTTTTTCTTAATACTCTTGATAGTTGATAAATGAAATTTATAGAGCATGTTAGGGAATTATCAAATTAGCTAAGGTGCATTAGAAAAGAGACTTGCTCAGTGAAGTGTAAAGTCAAGCCATAAAGCACTTCATGAAATAAACAGTAAACACTGATTATTCAGGGAAACTATTTGCCTTATAACATGCTGTGATACTGTTGATTTATATCCACTGTTTTTAGTATTCTACTCTCCTCTCCTCCAGTTCGTTCCCCTCTCTCCTAATTTAAACACAAATGCAGTTGTGCTGGATTCTACTTGTAGATGTGTTTTAAGGGAATATGATTAGATAAAGACATGAGAGCAAAATGCCTATTAGTGCATTTAGAACGAACAAGGTCACAGTCAGTAATATGATTGTTAAACATAATCTGAATGAGCAAAGAAGTATACTTTAATCATAGCGGAGTCCTTGTAGCAAAATCCTGCCTAAACTGGAATAAGTCTGCAGTTCCGCACCTGTTTGAGATCTAATGCAAAGACACAAAAGGAAAAAATCCTTCACGATGAAATGTCATATTTCTCTAACGTGTATATTAAGCTTGGTTAAAAAAATCTAAAGGTATGGCTTAAAGCAAGTTCTGCATTTAAATGCACAATTTACTAGAAACATAATGTAGGGCATGTAATCTTTTCAGATTTTTTCCATGATCCATTGTATTTCAGTATTCTTGAGAATAACAGAATAAACTAAATGAAAAAGCAGTAAAGCAGTACTCTTAACTTGACTTGTTGAAGTCAACAACCTGCAGCTTTTCTGCAATGTGCTGACTGACTGGATTTTTTTATGCTGCAGATATACAGGCACATGTAAACATTTACATCTATGTGCACACATACCTTTTCCGCATGCCTTTTCTCTTACCACTGCAGCCACTTTTTCACATTCTCATGAGATGTTTTTAGTTCATACCAATTGAAATTTTCATCAGTTGTCTTTTATTCATGGCAGCTGCTTCTGGCTCATGTTTGAAGAGATGCATCATGCTTAATTCAGAGTAATGTGTTTCAGTGTAATTTTGGCAGCTCAGGGTCAAAATGAACTACATTGCAGCCTCCAAAGTACAATGCAGTGAAGCACAAATGTGCTTACACACATACTGTAAATGCAGTTAAGATTTTTAGGTTAATTGCTTCCAAAACAACAAAGACATATTTTCCACAAAGTTTAAGATATTTTACTGATGGCTGAATTGAAAGAAAAACAAATGAAACATAAATGACAGGTATAACCATATTGGTGAATACAATGTCTCATGGTTTTATATAAGTGTCTGACTTCTGGTGACAATGATGCCGATATCCCTTTTGGTGTGAGTGGAAACATACTGTATGTTTTTGTATAATTTAGATGAAATGTCCCAAGTTAAACTGAACTGACCCAGAAAGTAGACCCACAATGCAACAGGGCCAAGGCTGACAAAGCTTTATAAGGCTGACAGTTTACTTTTATACTACTATTCTGTGCCAACTACACTGAAATTCAATCATCTGACATAGATAACAGATTACTGGGAGCAGGAACATCTGAGGAGGATTTCATGGAAATCCTCAAGGTTAAAAGAAAACACACACTAACATAAAGGTTGGCAATTAACCTTACATTCACCTTATTTTCCGTACAAAAGTTTCTTACCTGCAGTTTTATGTTAATTTTGAAAGTGGATGCATCTAGGATTAGATTATCAATTCAAGTATGCAAGGACATGCTGCCACCACTCAAAACCTCAGCAAAGGGAAGGCAACAGTTTCTTCTGTGATCAGAATTAGCTGTTCTCAAATGCATCCTGTCAGAATGTAAAGTTATTCTCATCCAGCAATTATAAAAACATCCAAGTGTTGAAGTCCTTGGCAGCAACTGAAAATAAACAAACAAATTTAATTAGGGGAGGAGGCGGTTGCGGGAGCTGCCATATGCATGGAAATGGCTTCTTACATTAAGGTGAACAAGTCAGGAAGGATTTTATAATAATTAGGCAAAAATTAGGACTGCAAGATGGAACAAGGGCTATGAAAAAGCAATCAAATAGAAACTGGCATCTTAAATTTCTATCAGAGAGGACTAGGTTAAGACCTGACTATGTAGCAGGGCAGTACAGCCATCTGTTTACTTTGGAGAAATCATGTCATGAGAAGAGGCAAAATCACTTCAATAATATTTTGACTAGACTCTCCTCTTGACTTGGACAAATGAACCAATATCTCAAGATGATAAAATAACAATTATATGTTTTAGAAATGTATATGAAAAATGTAAATAAAGTATTATTAGTATTAGCATCAGTGTTACATTGTTGTATGGTTTATAGTTTTTGTATAGTTTGTATAGCTGATAGTTTTCCTATCACAGATGAGGTAGACAGGTGTATTATTACAGAGTTGTTCTGGTTGGGGTAAAACTTGTATTGACTGTTAACAACATTTAGATTTAATCATCTAGATTGATAGACTCTGGCTGACGTGATCAGTGGTTTTCTGTATTATCAAATGTGAACTTGGATATTTCAGAGGTTACATAAAAGTCTACTTTAGACATTAGAATATGTATATTGAAGTCAATGTAATTTCATCCTGTAATAGTCCTTACACTGATCAACACCATAAAGAAGTCAAGAAGCTGCCAGTCTACGAATCAAGAGTTAATTAATGAGCTGTCAAATGCAACAGTCAACAGCCAGAGAAGAGCAGTGCTTCACTGATGAAACAGTTTGCAACTGTTGGGAACCACTTCAATCATTAGGAAAAGACAACACAGAAGAGTTTACAAGTTACCGACCACAACACAATTAACACCTGTTTGGTGACAATCATACAATGCGATTGTGAAGTATCAATGTCTGTCCAGCAAATAATCTGTAGTAAGTTTGAACAGCTGTTGGTTGTGGGTCCAGATGCATCTTTGGATATCTGTTTTGTGAGCCATTTTCATCTTGCAGAATTGAAACATATATGTAACTAAGACGATGATTATTAGTCATCAGAGGTTCTACCCACCCATTTTGCCTTTAGCACATGAACAAAAATAACAAGTGCATGGTTATGCCCTAATCGTGTAGGTGAACAAATCCAAGATTAGAGACCCACCAACAATTTTGAAAGGGAAGGCTAAAAATAGAAGATACAGGGGGGGGGGAAGACCAAGATCCTCCACTGAGTTTAACTTGCACCATTTTTGCTTCAGAATGTACAGTCACATTCGATAGTTACACATAATGTATTGGTAAGCAGATGTTTTATTATTTATATGTACTATTTCATAATGCAGTATTATTTAATAATCATTCTGTGATCCATGTAAAATTATATCTGAAGCAAGTTTCTTATGTTTCACTGATGACAGTGATCACCTGTGGAGACCCTGGGATTCCAGCAAATGGCCTTAGATTTGGTGATGACATCACAGTGGGTCAGAACGTGACGTTTTTGTGCCAGCCAGGATATGTGATGGTACGAGGGGACAATAGTGTCACAATCACCTGCACCAACAATGGCACCTGGAGTGGCACTGTGCCCGCATGCCAAGGTAAGTACCAGTTGCAAATGCGCAGACTCTCATACACTGCGTGGTACATGCACTGCAGTAGACAGTCAACCTTGATAACCATCAGACCGTGTTGTAGCAACCCTGCCATGCCAGCACACTGTCACATACAATATAAGTACATGCTTTACACGTTGACATCTAATGAGATTAGCAAGCAAGGTGACACAGAACTTCCGATGTGATCACAAAGAGTCTTATTTTTCACTTCAGTGTGCTCATATGGACTTGTCAACAATACTTATTCTAGATGTGTAGACTGGCTGTGTGCAAGACAGACACACTCACATATGCAGACGATTTCACGTGTGCACAAGTATTAAGGCAGCCACATAAATACTTCAAGTTATTTTGTATGTTGTTTACTAAATTCTGCATCCTTCATAAGTTACAGAAGTACTGTGGTACTATATCTAGATAGGAGACAACTCAGCTGGGTTTCGGGGAAAAAAAGATGGAATGAATATTCAGACCCCTTGAACTAGGTCAAAGTGGTTTCACCCACACCTGCGTCTAGAGTTGCACCTGTGGTGGCACACAGCCAAAGCTACAAGTTCCTCTGACACCTGATGATGGATGGCTAACAAGTCCTCTTCATCATAACAAGGATCCCTTTAATTGTGCTCCAACACTTAATCATTGACTTCCTCTCTCTTAAGTCGGCGTGCACTCGTTATAAAACCTCTAAGAGGCCTAAGTTGTTGTACACCCATCAGCATTACATCACTTTTTGATTTATGACGCTCAAGTGGAGGCATATCTTAGCATATCTTCAGTAAACCCCCAAAAGTAAGTACTGAAGGAAGATTAACTTGTGCAGTGAACAGTTCAAGTACACCAGGAAAGTGAAGAACCACAATGGTGGCTCATTGTTGCTAAGGAACTGTTCCCAAGCTGCTGCTTCCTACTAAGTTAGAGTGAAGTGGGCTTGTGTTGTATTTTCCTCCTGAGAAATAGGAAAGGACAAATAAAATGTGAAGAAAAAAGCAGCAGAGTGTGAGAAACTGACATGGACACTGACAAACATAATAACAAGTTGTAGAAATAAACACAGATCTGTTATTGAAGGACAAAGAGTTATCAAAAATCAGACACCGACAAATTCTGTGCGTGTCAGTGAGTTTCTTATGTAATGTCAGCATTTGTTTCTAGATATACTCTATAAACTGTCTAGTTAATAATATTCACGATGACACAGATTTATAATATTGTGTGTGTTTCATTATTAACACACTTTTCCATCGTATTTTGACACCGCTGGATGAATCGATGGTCACGCAACTGCTAACCAGGGCAGTTTAAATGGAGAGAGACAGACAGAGGTTCGATGTATTTGTGCACAAATGTGTGAGGCTCCTAACCTCCAAGCTCTAATCCTTGACAGCTCGGGCACTCTGCCCTGATACCACTACGCTTGATGCGGGTGGTGTGGAGAGGAGTGGAACCCTGGAGCTTAGCCTTCTTCATCACACTCACTCTCACGCACCATCATGCCTGCAAACCATCACATGGACGCATCCAATTACACAACTGTCTCACTCATGCATACAGAGACACAGATGCTTACACACCTTCACACCGGCTCCCACCACTGCTACCACTGCCTGGGTGATGTCAGCTTATACTGACCTGTATGCATTAGTCAGTAAGCCACGGGTCCCGCCTGCCTCCTCTCACTCTCTCCCCTGCCCTCACTTCTACTAGCAGTTACTTGTGGGTGCTCTACATTAGTTTTGTCACTCCTCACAGTAAAGAAGGAGTACAGATGTTTAATGCTTTATTTTCTCCTTGACGCCGCTTGTTTCCTTTCCCATGGTCTAAGACTATCTAGGACAAGAAATAGAACAGCTTGCTGGTAATCACGGCTTTTTTATCATCTCTCTCACTGACAGCCTACGCAGCAAGAGGTCTTAGAAGAGGAGTGCAGTTTTTTTTCTTAAACTGACTGAAAACAATGCATCTTCCAATAAGATCGGTCGCCTTTTTCTTTTGCATGATGGGGTTCAAGTTGAAGGTGCAGAGGTTCAGGCTGGGTGAACTGTTTAAAATTGTAATGATACAGGGCATTTGTCATCTTGTCATAGATTTAGATGGTGTGCCGCAGGAATATGAGCCAATATTTCAGAGATGCAGAGGTATTAAGTAAGAGGGAAGGGAAGAGAGAGAGAGAATTTGAGACCGAAAGAGACAAAGAGGTTTTACGTGTGCTGGCTTTGTGGATAATTTTATACTTAATGTGTGCACGTCAGCACTAGCCACAGCATTTGTGTGTGGTGTGTATACACACTGCTAATGACACATGCTAAGCCTTGCCCAGCAAGGATTCAGTTTGAATCGCAGGTTTGGCGTGTTCAGCTAAGAGGCACTAATGCTGCTTAGAGCTACTTAGGAAAACGGGGACACTCTCTTCTTCCCTGTTCTGCCTGCCACCCATGCCTTTATTTTTTTAAGTAATTTCCAAAGCTGTGCTTATGGGATTGGAGGCATACTCCTCTAATCAGTGTAATTTACCCACTTGCACTCACATATTCTTCCTCCATCTGTCTTTCCTCTACTTTGCTTTCTTTTTCTCACACAGACAGACTGTAGAGAGACACATATGCACACCAAAACCAAGTACTTTATAGCATTCAGCTGAGCATTTTAGTGAGGTAATTCAGTATATAATGTCTTTTTTTCTAGGTCTCCAGAGCAACAACATGAAATCCCAAATCAAACACATTCTTTACTAATTCATTATCATCTGAGAAAAACGATTCCAAGTTAACACGTGTCTCATGAGAAAATCTGAGAAACAAAATTACATTACAAAACTGAACATTACAAACACATAGCAACATCAGTATGGCTTTTAGCTTTTGTTCACTATTCAGCATTGTCCAAATAGCTTTCCAAAAATTATATAATATATTGTATACTGTATACTGCTGCAGAAAATGTCCACATGGAAATATTTTTGGACTCCTCCCAATAAAATGTGGGACTATCCCACAGTGGCTTCCTCCACAATTACTTGTGTGTAGAAAAAAGTTTATATGGCCCAAAAGTTTCCCATCTTCTGCCTACTTTATAGTGACACTATTAAAATTCTAATCCAATTAATTAATCTATTTCATAGTTTGTAAGAAAGAATATTGCTTTTTTTCCCCTTTGTATATATCTTTGTATGATATCTTTTGTTTAATTTATGTTACTAGGCAGTGTCAAAATTTTGACCCAGAAACAAGCTTTGAAGTTGGTTAATTACTGATAAGGTGTTAGATGCTAACTAATGATGTCACAAGACTACACAGTGCTGTTAATTCATTTATTGTATGCAGGTTTATCATCCAGCCAAAGGCAACAGCAGGTGATTCAATTGATCTCTCCTGCAGGAACTAACAAGTGGCATCAAATTTTGTGGTGTTTGGTCAGCAATAAAATCCAAATGATTCCAGCTTGCAGTGTCCCACATTGCTAGATATAGTGAGTGACTGTGCACTTTGAGAGGAAAGGTCACCATGAAAGCAAATATGCTTGAGGCAAACTCAAGCAGGTGGGTGGAAGGCTGCCGAAGAAGTGGCCAGGTAATCACAAATCTGGAACACAGGTGAAAGCTAGTTCAATCTGCCTTAGCTCAGTCTGTGTTCATGCGATAATGCCAGCTACAGCCACAGATGGGTTTGTCTCTGCTCATTGTCCTGCCTCAAAGATGTCCACAGAGCCTGCCTTCACTTTGCTGTATCTGTGTATTTTTGTCATGTATCTGGTAAGTGCAAATGACTAGTACTGCCAAAACACTAAACCTGAACTTGAGACGCATTGTGTTAACATGACAGTTTGAGTAACTGGATTTGTGAACTAAACATCTGATCTTGCCAGACAGTTGTGAAGCTTGGATATAGCCTGACTTCAATTTGCAGATCTTTGTTCAAGTGACTCAGCATGTGTGAGTATGTCTAAAAGAAAGAGAGACTTGGGGAAATGATGGGAGTTGAGGGAGGATAGTAATGGTCTAAAACAACTGCTATAATTTATTCACATCCTTAAAACCCATATCCCATCTGCGTCCCCATGGGTTCATCTCCAAGTGTGTCAGAACAAACTCTGAGCTTTATTATGCATTCATTTATTACATTTGTTGAGAAGAAAGTTTATGGCTTACATAGACACAAGATGTCTCTTTATTTCTCACTGAAATAATTTTGTATAGTCAAAACAGAAACAGCAGGAAAATCCCACACAGTCACAATCAAACCACAAATCATTTCTTTGGGCTAAAGAACTAGTTTCCACTAGTCATAATCCACATTATGTAGAGTGGTGAATTTGTGCCACCTCTGTTGCCTTTTAATACTGTAAAAAAACACTATAATTTGCAGCATAAATGTGACAAAACACATTCATGTTAAACCAGCACAAATGTTAACCTCAGTCCTGCTGTGTCTTTTAAAAGTGCTGCTGAGACATTGTAGTACATTTGATTAGAAAGGCAGGAAACAGTAAATTTACATAAATCACTGTAATTATCTCCACCTATTGTTTACAACATTGTGTGTTATTTTTTTAGTATGTCCACTATTGTAGTTTACTGGTATCAAGATTAAAGAAAGACCACTGAATTGATTCCATAAACATTTTTGCTTTTATATTTCGACTCAGACATGTCTTGGTTCTCAAGTGAGCACCTTCCCTCAACTGATATATTAAATGTGTTTCTTTCAGAGATTCATGCAAAGTACCTAAAAATTACCAGGGATTTAAATTGCACCCTCAACTTCACCTCTTTCGTGTTTGGTGTAGACCTCCCACTCCTGCAGGGGGTCATAAATGTGGAAGTAGGAAGTCACCCTGGCACTCTAGAAGTGTTGTTAAGCTCTTAGTCCACTAGTACTATATTTAAAATCTAAAAAATCTGGCATGTAATGTGTTGTTGGGTTTGCCTAGACCTGGTCAAATGGTATTTGTAGCCATTATTTTTTAAATAGCGTCCATCTCGTTTAGTGTAAAGGTTCTGTTACACTTGGATTTAACTGAAACTGGACGTGTTTTGTAAATCAACTATAGTCCATTAAGCCTGTCTTGCTTGTTTCCTCACAATCACACAGTGGTTACATGTCCTACACCTCCACCTATACCCAACGGCCTCTTGGAAGGATCAGTCCTGGAGTGGGGTACCAGCGTGAGCTACAGCTGTCTGCCTGGCTATGAGCTGTCCTTTCCTGCTGTGCTCACCTGCACAGGGAATGGAACATGGACCGGAGACCTGCCTCAGTGCTTGCGTGAGTCACCATTTTGTACTTTCATGATAATTATAGAGGACTTTAGACAACGTCTTCTTATGTTTAGACTGAAATTGTCTTGGTGACATTTCGCTCACCCGCTGAAATATTCTTAATTGCACAGTGAGGAAAATTACGTCTCTTCTAATGTTATACCTTTTTGAGACATCAAGCATGTGAAATGTTGCACTTATGATTAAAATCTGGCGTCCTGTTGCTTTTTATTTTACTCACCTACTGACTGACATGCATTATTGGTAGAGTGGTGATTCTGTTTTACCCCAAGGATATAAATATGAAGTTGAATAAAATTTATAAAAAAACGTGGAATGCTGGGAGCTATAATAATCCAGTCAGGCAAAATGACAACAATTTTCTTTGGTAAGTTACGAAATAAGGTAATTTCTCAACAAGCTCTCTCTCTTAACAGGGATGTACATGCAGGTTATTTCTCTCAAACACTCACTGCATTAGTGTTGTTTCCTCCAAGTCAAGCTGCTTAGCCCTTTAGAGTTTATCTCAAGTTAATTAAATAGATCAAATTTATGAATAATTCATGGAATTTAAAACCAGGGTCTATGTGGAAATGCTGAATTATGATACAAATTGAATAAGACAGTCTTGGACAGATGGAGAACAAAGATTTTATGTCCTCATTGTTAAAACATTAAGATCGGTTTTTCGGAAGAAGTCTGTCATGCTTAATACAAAAATCACTTTCAGTCCCCAAAAATCACTTTTTCTTTCTTCCCATAAATCCAGCATTGAAAAGTATGAATATAAGAGCATTGCATCCCACCTACGAAGACCACAAATTAGTTCATCTATCCAACCCCAATTAGCATTCTGATTAAATATAAAGTGAATTGACCTCTAGCACTAGACTCAGAGATATGGTGTTGCTGATGAAGATGCTGATCTGAGTGGAGCCACAAGTGGAGTGTCTGATGCTCTTTGTTACATTACAGCGGGGAAAATAAGTATTTGACACATCAGCATTTTTATCAGTAAGGGGATTTCTAAGTGGGCTATTGATGCAAAATTTCCACCA
>JAUYWH010000008.1:16018363-16107071 GCA_034779795.1 Ctenopoma multispine | reverse complement strand
CAATAGCCCACTTAGAAATCCCCTTACTGATAAAAATGCTGATGTGTCAAATACTTATTTCCCCCGCTGTAAGTCCTCCTTAGAATTAGTTTGCAAGCATAATAATAGCCTATAGAATGCATGTTTGCTCAGGATTAATTTTTTGAATCAATAACTCATTCATACAAAATTGAAAAATCAATAATGTTTAAGTACATGTGTGATTCTCTTTGAATATTAGTAAGGACTTAGTGAAATAAAAACAAATGCGACTAAAATATTTCTACACATTAATTCTAACAAAAGCATCTTTACCTAAAGAGGGAAATATAGATCTTTACTACTATAGTCCTTTAATTGACTGTTGGCGCATTTTGCATCACACTCACCAGATATGGATTTAGAAAGTAGATGGTTTGCTGGGTTGGATCCTACCACATGTTAGATCATGACAAACAAAAACTGTCTGAGACCTGAGACCTACTAATACATTCACTTCTGTGCTCTTTTGTAATTTATGCTAATGGAGGACTGTGATGCTTGTGGCTGTGTTCAGTCAGGCGAGCGCAGTCCCATTTGGGTATTAAGCATCTGAGATCCAGCTGACAGACTGTTGGTGTTTGTGATCATGTAAGCACATGAGCACAGTATCTCATGCAGCCATTTGCTCTTCTAAATGGCCACATTGCAGTCATTTATTTTTCTTTACATAAGGCAATGTGCACACCATTGTCTGATGTACATCTAGCTTTACTTTACTAAGGACCTAGCATGTTTGTGATAAATAGATATGTGACCAACTGCCTGTTTTGATTAAGGTGCACTAGTATCTCTAGGTTTTGGTCCTGAGTTGTTATGATGGAAAAAGTTTCATCTGGTCATAAAATTTCACTCGGTAAATGTACCATATCTACTTGCTGTCTGCTGCAATTATGGTGAGCACTGTCATCCCTCAACACACTACAGTCAGTAGTGTGTTTCCACATCAGCACCCCTAAAACAACCTCCTGCAGCTATGTGAGTGAGTAAGCGTTATATTCCGTGATGCAACGTTAGTGTTAAATGTGTCTCAACTGTGAAGTGTTTTTGATGTAGTAATTTTATTTAATAGTTTATCACCCAAGTCCAAAAATGTGTTCTGATAGTAGGTGTGTAGTATAGTATAGTACAGTATAGTGCAAAACTGGCACAAATTCAGTTTGATCAATAACAAACTTCTGTAAAGAACCTGACTCTCCTAAACATATTATTATGCTGGAGCTAGCCTCCTGATACAGTACTTGAAGTAGGAGGTCGGTAAGAAATCACTGAGGTTTACTAAGGAAAATAAATGAGTCTAGAAAACGGGTACAATGGGGAAGAAAGTGCTGTTCATATTTGGCGTGGAAAAGACTATTATCTATTCATTAAAATGTCAGCACAGCACTATCTACAGCAGTCACAGCTGCTAGACTCTATAAATTGTGAAGCCATTATTAAGAGGTAAATCCTAAGAGTCAGTGCACATAACAAAGTAACAGGACTGACCCTTACTGTACATACTCTGCAATATTTTATAAATGTGTACATTTGTCAAAGAGCACGTATAATCCTGTTTGATGATGAATAATTTAAAAACCATAGTTTCAGTGTGTATTGTACATGTAGCAGAGATGTACTGCTTTATAGTAAACTAGAAATATCATTCTCCAAACATTTAATTAAAATATAGCTCAGCAATACCACAGAAGATCAATCTGAACATTTTTTTTATTTGTACTTCTGTAAGAGTTTTTCAGTCAGGATTAAGATGCATATTCATGTGCCCCCTAACAACACTTGGGGAAGAAGAGAGCAAGCAGTAAAATTTGGTGCCTGAGAATGGAGCTCATGTGTCTGCAGGGATGACACTGTGATCCCAACTTCGAATCTGGCCCCTGCATACTGATTACTTCAAAGCATTGATAATTCATCAAGGAAGGAGGGGGGGAGAGAAAAAGTTTCTCCCTCTCACTCATCCACCTACACACACAGGCACATTAAATATGCTGAGCTTGGTTTGGCCGGGAGCCATTTCTCTTATATATCCATAAAAGAGTACATTATTTCCCTGCGGCTTGAAGCTTTTGACTGATGTACATGTCACCTGTTTGGCCTGCATTGTCAACCCTCTAAAAATGTCATCTGAATGCTGAGTGTTACACTGCCAGAAAAATCATTTTCGGATGTAGGTACACATTTGCATCTTTATTTGTTGTCATATCAAGCACGGTCACTCTGGTACTTGGTGGTTGAAACTCACAAAGCATAGTTTTCAGTGGAGACCTACAATATAGGCGAACATATTTTCTAGGAGAAGATATGTCTCTGAACACAGGGATTTGTTTCCGTGATAACCGTATTTGCAGTAATGGCTTTATTCAGACATTCCTGCATAGACTGGATTCTAATCTACTCTTTCACTAGATATGTTATGTCAGGGATTGGCTCTGGGAAGTCCCTGTTGGTCCCTGATTCTAGGAGGAGAGCAAGTGAGAACTTATCTCTGTCTCCAGACCTACACACAGCAGCACATGTCAGGTCTGGAGAAGCTGCCTGTCTTATTATTGGCTTGATCCCGCAGTGCTCTGGCTGTGTGACTGAATGCTGTGATTCTGAGTATCGCCTCTGCTCTCCTACATACTGAGCAGTTCTAAACCTCCTACAGCTAACAAGTAACTTTTACTGATCAGTATGGTTATAGATGATTATACTTTACTGTCCATATACAGTAAAAATCAATAGAAGGATACATACTGCAGACTGTAAAATGGATGACTATCTCTATCAAACCCACTCTGCCTAAATTATTTCAGTCAGTTTGATTAGATGCCTATAAGCAATAAATTGAAGGAGCAGCAGTGATAATCCAACAGGCTTCATCTGCTAAGGCTGTTGCTTGAGTCCTAACAAAAAGGCAATATCATATGAGGGGCATGGAGAGCAGCAGTGGCAGCAGATGCCTCCAGTTGTGTTAACCTCAAAGCCCTGTCAGAGATTAATATATCACTTGCTAATTATTTTGATCTAAAATTGAGTGCCATGACCTCCCTCACTACTTCTTTCATGCCAAGATGAATATTCTCATATCTACTGTAACCAGCTAGGTTGGTTATTACTGAGACAAGGACATTATGTAATGACCAAAGGAATTTGTACAATAAGTATAATGTCAATGAAGTATGAATAATTAATATATAAAATACTGTATTTTTTACAGTTAGATACTTGAATAAATCAGATTGTGAAAAGCACATCAAAAACATGAAAACTCACAGCAGCAGCAAACCCACGTAGTTACTCCTCATCATGGTTTGATTGTTACCGCAGCAGCCCATTCATCATGTCTGAATGAAATCCTGAATAGTCTACTCAATGCTGCATTCAGCTGGCTAAAGTATTTTGTTTGTGTAAAGTGGTTAAAAACAATTTAAACAATGGTCAGTGAGGTATCGACAATGAAGTGAACAAGAGGCATGTGCTGTAATGGTAATATCGTAGGAAAATGATTGACTATGGATATGTTGTCCCTTTATTATCACATCACATATCAGCAATATTCCACATTTCTTCCTCTGCAGCCAAGTTCTGTGGAGACCCTGGCACACCGGCCAAAGGACGGAGAGAAGGGCGCAGTTTCATCTTCAAGTCAGAGGTGACATTTAGCTGCAGTGCCCCCTTTGTGTTGGTTGGATCAACAACACGCAAATGTCAGCAGGATGGCACTTGGAGCGGATCTCAGCCTCAGTGCATAGGTACAGAATATTAGCCTGCATGGTTGTTCAGAAAATCCACAATCATACAGGAGAGAAAGTCTTTTGTTTCAGAACAGTCTTAAAACCTAATTGTTTGGAGAAGAGCAGTCCAAAGGTGATCTAGCACTAGAATTAGCACATTACCATCTCATATAGATGTAATGCTGAATCACTAGAATGGAATAGCCTACATCACAGTGTTACCTTAAGGGAGGTACTTTTTATTTGCAGGCTAGTGTTGCTGCAAAGGTTGATTGCTAAAGACTTTTCTTCATCAAATTGATGTATTTTAATTAGATTTTAGTTTCATCAGTTATTAAAGGTCTTAGTAGCCTACATTTTCAAGACTTTCGAAAGTCAAGGAATTCATGATCAAAGAGACTAGATACTGCTCATGTTACAGTGACACTTCAGTAATTGTCCTCTGGTACATGGTACACCAGAGAAAAATTGCTTCATCATTATCAATGATTGCCTCTCTTTGAAATTCTCATTTTTACTCTGCTGCAATCTCTCTGCTCATCATGACAATGATTTCATGTTCCAGAGGCCACGAGAACCACGTGTGAAAATCCAGGGACACCTGAACATGGCTTTATGAATTACACAACAGGCTTTAAGGTAAAGTGAGGAAACACTGAAAAAAACAGGACCAGACAAATTACACTACATACAGAGCATATAGGTGGAAATTTGAAATGTCTACTAATGCGCTAATTTATTGGACCATAATAATAAACACAGACGTCAATGTATTTCACAGCTTTGTATTGAATTAAGGGTCTAACTACAAATCAGAAATGTACATATTTTCACTTTCTCCTTATGGGTTATTGAGTGGCATATGTTTTATGCCACGAAGTGATACAAAAAGCAAAGGGGTCTGAATAGTAGTTTGAGCATGTGTGTAAGATGAGTAATAGTCAAAAAACTGATATTATGACCATTCGTGTGCTTAGTGGTTCCGTTAAGATGCTTTCAGCTAGTGTATTTGATTTTATTCCTCCCTGTTACAGTTTAACTTACAAGCCAAGTGCAAATAATTTCTGCACAAGATTCTGTGGAACGTCTAATGTTAAAATTTTCCCAGCACTTTGTTATTTAGATCACTGCTTGTAATGTACAAGGCTGTAGTCTTGCAGCTTTATGCATAACCGAACATCTTTGCCAGTATCGTCACACTCCATCTGAGAAAATCTTGTGTAGATGGTGTCTTTAAACAGATGACGGCTGAATGAAAATAAGTCATTTATTAAGATAAGTGAAAACTGTTTGGCTCTATAGTTTTACCAGAAAGTCAGCTCCCTGACTTTCTAATGTCTGTGCATCAGTTCAGAACAAAATATGGGCCATCGCCTCTAGGAATAGTCTCCATCTGCCTTCACACACTACAGATAATCATTAAAAAGGAGGAAAAAACTAGCGTGCAGTATTTTTTCCCAGCTCTTTAGATTTGACGATAGGAGCCTATTGGCATTTGCATCAGTGTATTGACTTTCTCCACTCTTTGTGCCGTTTGTGGCCAGGTGGGCAGCAGAGTAGACTTCCAATGCCAACAGGGACACCTACTGCAGGGTTCCACTACTCGGATCTGTTTGCCAGATCTCACCTGGACCGGCATCCAGCCTACCTGTGTCCGTGAGTACTTTTTTTTTTTTACAATATCTTCATATCCGTTTCTCCATTTTTCCACTACCCCTTCCACTTTTTGTCACTATTTATCTACATTGCTGGCTACTCATACATTCTCTTTTCTTTTCCTCAATCCCACCACTGTCTGTGCCTCTTCCCTCTATGGCTTCTCTTGTTCTCTCGGTCCTGCCGCAGCCTTTGACCCAATAGATTGCAGCTTGCACCTCAATCAACCTGCCATCCCAGTCATTCACAGAGTGAGGTGTTGATCGTGATTACAGTAATTTAGTTTGAACTATCTGAACTGTCGACCAACACCAAACTAGGGCTGTGCAGTTTAGCTAAGCCATGCTATTTTTCAGTTGTGATGTAAGCCAGTATCTCAGAGGAATCCCTTTCAGCTCTGGCAGTCTTCATGGAAACATTTCCAACTCAAATCTTACTATAGCCTGTATTTGCTGTGCTTTACAGTATAAACACTTGGGCTTTGTGATATAGGGATTTAAATGATATTTAGTAATCTTGATTTCATATGCCCCAAGATTTAGCACCCACTTGAATTTTCCCCGAGACATTTGTGCTGAGAAAGCAAAAGCATTATAATACCTATCCTTCGCTCCCTGCAGCACAAATTTATGGGTGTGTGTTAGTGGGTGGAGGAAGAGTTGTGAATTCTTGAATATGTACATGCTCAATTTTGTTGTGGTTATAGATGTTTTCCAGATTATTAGGTACCTCTAACTGAAACTGATGCCACCTAACAGTATATTAAATATTCACAAAATAAGGAAATGTAATAAATACAACAACAATCTGTGTTTATGGGTGATGTTTGCGTTGCCACTAAATACTTTTTAATTTCACTTGCTCTCTGTGACTATAGATATTGTATAAGTGATACTTTGAACCCCAGTGAATGACCTTTGAGAGGCTCTTTTACTTTCACATTTTCAAATATAAAATAACATATACTGTGTTGTATACCCTTTTTCTGACCATGTTGTAATGATGTAATGCCACTTGCTGAAATGGCAGTTTGACAGCTAGTCTGGATTTTTTTCAAACACATCATGTTTTGAGGCTTTTAGGTTTCCTTACTCACCCAGTTCACCAGGTGCAGTTTCTTTGTCAGGCCTGTCTGTCTCTGCTGAGGTTGCTGCATCTCAGATGCTGCTCTCTGTCTCTGGTCCCTCTCTGATGGCTTGAAAAATTTATTGATTTTTCTCTGCCCTCGTCCTGTCATTGTTACTCCTAGAGGAAAAAAATGAGAGAAATGTTTCTCGCACTCACCAAATTATACCCCGTGCTTTAAGGAATACATTTTACATTTTAAAGGAAAGCTTTAATGTTTCATAAATATTGACAAAGGTACCAAATAACCATATGAATAATGACAGCTCTTAATATAATAACCTCACATATACAGTATATCCGTTAAGTTACCTCTTCATATGACTTTGCAACACCTTGTTAACTAAAGCGGTAGAAACATCCAGTAAATGTTCATCATACATTCGTATCCATGCTTTACTTTTGCAGCTATGATGCATGAATATATCATTATTTGTGCAAAGGAGAAATCATCCTTGTCTTACAGGTCCGCACACAAATCAATAATTATGGCACTCTGGCATGTTACTTGGCACTGAAATATGTATCAGTGAATAGCACATTGATACACTGTATTATTATTTGGTAATGGTATATTTACACGAATATTTCCGCTACATTACAGTCTGATAATTGACTGAAAATTACCTATTTCTTTATTGTATATTATAGTATTTGTGTTGGTGTTAATCCTTTCTGGTTTTGGTTCTTCCTTCTTTCCTCTTGAACTGAGAGCTGCTGTGACATGGCAAATAATTTCCCTCTGGAATTAATAAAGTTTTTTTGAATCATGAATTTTGAATCTTGAATCTTGTAGTTATTATGTAATTGGAAATCCAAACACATAGATTAACAGACATAACAACAAAATAATAATGTGGGTGCTGTTGAAAACATAAATTAATTTTTACTGTCTTAACGAATAACATAAATTTTTCGTGATTTTTTTACACATACAGTTCTGATAGACACAGATCCAGTGGGCTGTCTGGCATCATACAATGGGGTAAATCTGTGATTATGTATTTGAGTGCTTTTTATGGGTCCCAAACTTTGTGTTGACCCTTGGTCAAAACAGAGGCATAAATCCTCTAAAATACCTTTTTCTATGATTAAATGGACTTCTGTTAGTCTGAAGCCACTTAAATTGATTTAAAAGTGAAGCCAGCCAATCGTATAGTGCTGCCAGAAGCAAAACCCAGAAGGGATTATCAACACAATATATGTAATAGATGCAATGGACACAAGTCACTGTTAAGTATCACTGAATTTTAATTATGTTACCTTTCCAGAGAATATTATCTTTGCTTAAAAGTACACATCGTAAATTCCAAAATTTCATGGCAGCTCACTTTTATATTTAGAAAAACAACAATTAATAGAATTGAGTTCCAAAGCATCAACAGTGAAATTTGGGGATTTGAGGGTGCCACTGAGCATTATGACAATTTATGTTCAAACCACTAATTATCTGAAAATGTAATTTGCAAACAATGCTAACACTAACTCAACATTGCTTTAATGTTGTATGTGCATACTGGCCTCTAATCTTTTAAGAGTGTTTGGCTGTTGCAGTCTGTAGCTGGCCAACATCCAAAGCTCTAAGCTGAGTAAATTTACTACCTCACTTGAAGGAATTGTAAGCTACACAGAAAATTCCCAGGTATCTCTTTAGCCTGTTACATAAGATATGTTCCCAAGTCAGAAAAAGCAAGAATGACTTGAAAAAACTAATTCCCCTACGGCATCTGTGTGTTTGGCAGAGCCAGATTTTGTACATCAGAAAACAACAGTCTAATCAGAGCAACACAACACACTCATCAACTAAAGATTGACTAGAGCCCAGCTACTGACAGTTATTGTGATGTGTAACAGTATGTGTGGATGCACTGTTAGAGAAATTGAGATGGACTGCCTCTTTGTGTCCCTAACTAATGTACTCTATCAGACATAGCAACTTTGAACTAAGAAGATTACATGTTGTTGTGTGACAGAAAAAGCTAAAGTGTCTTTTGAGGCCTCGTGTAGTCTCAGGAGTAAAGCCTTCTGTGCTGTCTGAAGTGTAAATACCCATGGAACTGTCAGCAAAACTTGATGAGGGATATGACATGTCTTTGATACAACTCAATTCATTGGACTTTAAGTGTCTTCAGTATTCATGGTCTACAAGTTCTGCAACCACCTGGACATGTGCTGACAGTTTGTCGTTTTAAATTTGTTACATAGACGTGTGCTCAGGCAGCACGGAGGGAGTTTATTTATCTATTTATTCACAGCTTTCCTTTTTTCATACAGGGTAAATCATTTTCCAAATGCCATATTTATGAACTCACCAAAAAAGCACAAAAAGCTGATCTGTCCAATGCTGCATGTGTTTTCCATTTCATCTATCTATCTTTCATTTCTGGTATAAGATTCTTGATATTTGAATTAAAAAGCCAAATATGTGCACCCCTCCCTCCCTTCTTTCAGTCCACCTTTATTAACTAGATACCCCAAAATGCCATAGGAAAAGCTGTTCTTTTCCGTTTAGTTAGTATTGGGGAAAGAACTATAGTAGTGGTGCAAATTTACACCGCCCCTTTGACTCCCTCTTCCCCTGTGCTAGGCATGAGGAGGATTGCTCCTTGTGCAAATGTGGTGTCATTATCCAGTCTGAGCCATTTTATTTTCCTATAATTACATATGTTGGACAGCTAGAGGAATGTGAGGATAATTTCACTGAACTTGACAGAAATTGTAATGATAAATAATTAAGGACTGCACCACTAGGGTATACTAAATAAATAACCCTACCTCAGTTTAAGATGAAAAAGATAAGTATCCTGTTAGATTTTAACACTTAGCTTTCATCTTGTATTATTATGTATTACTTTCTAAAGCATTGACAGATGTCAAATGTCATATCATTTTCCCAGTTCAAACACCAGTAAAAGTAAAATCTTCTCATTTTTCATAAAGCTGAGAAACTGGGTCTCAGCATCCCATCCACACCCTATTACCAGTAGTGTCATTAAAATGCCATGGAGGACTGATTTGGTACTCCGACTCACTTGCAGCTGTCACTTTTATTTGAATATGTTGCCTGCTGTCCTTTTGACAGCTGGCAACATATTCTTTCACTTATAGGCTGCATAATTATTTAGCTATTTTCACATTATTGTTGACGCTTCAGAGGGTTGAGAGTTTGCTGATGTGAGAAATTAAACTAAGTACACTCAACCCACTTGTGAGAAAATGAAAATATTTATAACAGCTTTTGTCTGTAGTTTGATTCAGCTTGTAAACTATTGTAAGCTCTTCAGCATGTCACTATTCAATTCAATTCAATTCAACTTTATTTATATAGCGCCAATTTACAACATAAGTCATCTCAGGGCACTTTACAGTGTAAGGTTTAAGACCTTACACATTATATAAATATATACAGATTAATGTAGCTCACTAGCCCCGTGTTTTTTTGAGACAGAATAATTGAATAACATAAAGTTAAAAAAAGACTCATATACAAGATATACAGTAACATTCAGTCCAGAATTGCTGTGCAAGGATACCTATGAGCTCGGTCTACTTTGGTCCCAGCCTTGAAAAAGTTGATTAGTTCAAGGAATTCAAAAACCGTATTTTTTTTCAACTGCTGGCTAAATTATATTGTACCGGAACTTTCTTTGTTTGTGGCTCAGCATTATGAGATACCCTGTGGTTTGCAGGTTACGGTCTTAACAACTGACACAGCTTTTGTTTTGACTTCATTGCATCTGTATTTATCAGTATACTTCCTAATAGCTCCCTGAAATAAATTAAATGTGTTTTTCTTCTTTTAATCCTTTTTTTCCAACCAACCCATCTCTCCTACTACCTCTCCATGCTTGGGGTGCTTAATTATCATCCTATGGCTGTGTGTGTATATGTGTGTACATTTGTGTGTGTGTGTGTGTGTGTGTGTGCGCGCGAGAGTGAGACGTGCGTGGGTCTCTACACTAACGTGCCTGCTCTCTGCTTGGCCTCCAGCTCACTCCTGCAAGCAGCCACGAAGCCCAGCCAACGCTGACGTTGTGGGTCTAGACCTGCCCTCGTACGGTTACACCCTGGTGTACACCTGTCAGCCGGGTTATTTCCTATCCGGGGGTTCAGAGCACCGTGTCTGCCGCTCTGACAGCAGCTGGACTGGCAAGGTGCCTGTCTGCAGAGGTATGTGGTCAGCAAAGGTCTACGGAGACACATGATGGAGAAGATGGTGAGGAGGAGGGGGGTTGCGTAAGAGTGGAAATATTCCAGGGGAAGTTTGTGCATGTGCATAAATGTGAAAGGAGGGTAGGCGGGTTTAGCAGAGTTTATAATTGTGTATACACTTATAGAGACTGGCAACCTGTCCAGGGTGTACCCTGCCTCTCACCCAATGACAGCTGGGGTTGGCTCCAGCACCTCTATGACCCTTGTCAGGATAAAGCAATGAGGATAATAGTGGGATGGATGGAAGCTCTCTTACGTGACATTTGTGCTGCTCATTTACTGCTCATTTTCGGCCAAGTCAAATAAGGCACCAATCAAATACAATGACATATTGTGGTGTCTGCGGTGTTTTCTGTACTGTATCACTGTTCGGACATCTAATTGCTGTATGAACATTAATTTGAAGTTTCAGAGATGTTGTTGATTGGTTAGAGCTGAGTCAGAGATCTTACTGAAGTGAGGAAATAATATAACGCAGACAGAGTGATAGAGTTAAGCAGTGCTTACTTTCTGAATGTCCGCCAGCTGCTAAGCCTTGCTGTGTATCACTATATCTTTGTGACATACATATTTATGTTCTTCTGCAGTTGGATCCAAATCACATGAGAAAACTGTCAAACCCGTACCAGGGACACCCAGTCCTAAAATAAATGGTGAGTTTTGAATTCTACAAGCTGTTTAACTGCGTCTGCCTTTTTATTACCAGCATCAGCAACAGGAAGATTTTCTGGATACAGTACAAATTATGTTTGTCATTGCCTGTTCACAGCTTAGTGTTAAAACCAGTGTTATATTGTCTTGTCAACAGTGTCAGAATCTGTCAAAATGATATGAGTTACGTTTCTTTCACACTCTGTTGATATTAGTAGGGGAATGCCACAGTATAGCAATGCATTTTAGTTGCAAAATAATGGTACATGGAATCTAAGTCCCAACTTTACATCATTAAACATAATTTGTCATACCAACAATTAAAAAAATTACCTAGTAAATGCTACTTAGATAATTTTGTTAGGACAACTATTAATGGTCACCTTTTTAACTGATTCAGTCACTGACTTTTAGATCCTGGTAAATATTTGCCAGATAATGTGCTGTAAGACAGCTATGAAAAGTTATACTATCATAGTTTTGCCAAGATCACAGAGTGAATCCAGTGTTATCTTTTTTAATGTATTTAATTATCATTAATTGAGATTGTCAAAGCACATAAGGAACATAATATTATTCAAATTTAGTCAAAAGATTGTTATCAACAGTTTGATATGTTGATTCCATTGCATACCTAATTATCACTTTACAGCGTGGGTGCAAGTATTTAGCTTGCATTAAAAAGACAGTATTGATTTAAAACAACACATTACACTCCCCTTTAAAAGTACGGGAACTGCAAGGCACATTCCACTCTTTGTGCTGTGCACTCAAGATATTTGGAGCTAAGGTCAAAAGATGGATCAGACAAAAGTTCAGAATTTATTGTATCTTTTATTATTCCTCTGTGCCAGTGATAGCTTGAGCTGGAGGAATTGTGTTTTTGGGTTGTCTGTCCATCCATCTATCTGTAGGCTTTGTCTTGAGTCAATGAAGAACTGATTAGTTTTTGGCCTTCACCTAATCTAATCGTTCTGTCAGGAATGCGCCGAGGCAATTTCTTTCACATTTGAATTTCACATCCATGAGGTATAGTGAAGATAGTGTCATGGATTGAACTTGCATGGTTGCTTCTGGAACAGGCCACTAGTGTTTTCTGATGATGTAACTCCTGGCGGTCGAAGCAGGATGAATTCAGGTTGAAGGCTTTGGACTGGCCAAGTCAACTGCCAGACTTTAACCCAATTAAACTGATATTTCACCTGCTGAAGATGCTGTAGTAATATGGTGATGGCGGTGAGTTTGCTGCAGTTATTGTAAATACCATCAAATAAAAGCTGAAATTCTGAAATCTCATTTTCATCTTTTGATCATTAATCTGAAAGTCTTTAGTGTACAGCGAATACTAATGAATTTATTTTTGAAGAAGACTGTACATAATGCTGGTTCACTTGATACTATACTTGCTCGTATTTACATACCTATGTGATTTTTCTGAATTTTATTCAGTTTCTTCTTTTTTTTCCAATAATATTCTTTTGTTTTCCTTTCCTGAAGTTCCCGATGACGTCTTTGCTCCTGATTTTGTATGGAAGGGTTCCTATGATTACAAGGGCCAGAAACAGCCAATGACTTTAACAGTGACAAGCTTTAATGCAACAACGGGAAAAGTCAATGTAACTTTAACCGACAGTAGCATTGAGTTTCTACTCTCTGGTGAGTCATCTATAAATCATCTGTCTTCTACTTCCTCCCCTCCGCCTCTCCTCCTCTCACTACCTCTCTGTGTGTCACTTTCATTTATTTTGAGGGTGCCTCATGTCAATCAGTCAATCACCAAATTATCTCATGCATGAGAGTGGAAATTAACTATTGGCTCTAAAGACGGATGTATTAGTCTGCGCTGACTAACTGCCCACTCAAGAGTCACTCGTCTCCTCCCCTCCTCCTTCAGCTATTTTTTTTTGCCGTTTACTTTTTCTCCTCTCTTTAGCATTTTCTTTATTTCTTTCTTTTTCTCTCTTTATTTCTCTCTGCTTCTTTTTACTTTGTATTTAATCGTGTCTTGGTATTTTTATTGCCTCATCTTTTTATTCACATAATTTCTTTTACTCCTTGTCCTCTACCTTGTAGGAGTGTTCAAGAGTCAGGAGGCACGCTTAACGCTCCTGCTGTACCACATGAGAGCACTGGCCCACAGCTCCCTGAGCAGGATTACTGATGAGAACTGGGCAATGGATGGATTTGTGAGTATACATTGGAATTTGAAACAGCTGGCCAGTGATCTTTTATAAATAACTAAGAGCTGTGGATGTATTTTATTTTATATAATTATTTCAGTTTTTCTTCAGACTGACATACACGTAGAAGATTAAAGGCAATCGGGCTGTAACTTCTTGTAAGGCAAAAAATAAGTCGTCCGTGGACTTAATCAAGCCAGTGTTTCCTTATCGTTACTTTCTTCTCATCCTACTTACCATGCCAATAAAGAGTAAACATTAGGCACATGAGAAGAAACTGTGACGACAAGCAGAATAGTAATTTCCTGCCTTATTCTCTGTTTTTGTTTACATACATTTACTTTGGCTGCAGATCAGATGCTGAATAAGCTCAAATATACACCAGAGATCTAAAGGATCTGTAACAACTGCAGAACATTTTTCTTCTAAAATAAACTTTAAGGTCTACTTGGTTAGAGGGTGTGACACAGAACGGTACACCACTGAGCTATTGATAACATACTGCACAATTTCTAGAGCAGGGTTTCTAAAAACAAAGGTGTTAGTTTTGAATGGAGCATGACAGAATATATTGTACTAGATACAGTATTTATGTAGTTATTTTTGTGCTGTGTAAAAGAAACATACGGATTCTAGAGCTCTCTGTTAAGTGTTTTTGTTTGTTTTTCACCAGGTTTCAGCTGAGCCTGAGGGTGGCAGCTATGTGTTCCAAGGCTTCATACAGGGCAAAGACTATGGACAGTTTGGACTACAGAGACTTGGTATGTGTCCTTTCAAATTCAAGAAATCCTATTACTCATTCCCACTTTTAAGATGAAATATCAATATCAATTTCATCTTTATATTAAATAAAGAGATAATATCAAGCCCTCTCTCTATTCAAGAATATGTTGTTGTTATTGTTACTTTACTTGGATGTTTAGGCTTCACTGTGCAAAATGTGCGGTATATTGTGATCATACATCATCATCACCATACATATGAGTGTGATGTGGAAAACTGTGAGACATGCAAATAGATCTCTCAGTGAAGAAGGTGACATCTTGTGTTCTGCAGTTTAACTTTTGTAATATTTCCATATTTAAAGACAATATTGCAAAATATTCCAAATGTAGAAATATGGTCAGATTTTGCTTAGGTACATATGAAAACATGTTTTCTATATGTAGTACACACAGTTTCTGTGTGTACAAACGTATATAGTGATTATCTTGACATCTACTGACTGCCACCTATTATCTCACTCATATAGCACAGAGCAGATTATGTCTCTTCACATCATTGTCCTTCATTTCTTTGTGCTCAACATTACTGTTGTTATCATCCCGTGATTGTTTTCTACAAGATTATCACAGTCACAGTGATGATTATCACTACGATCATTATGTTTCCGTCTTTATCAACTGACTGCCGTGGTTCCAACTTGTCGTCATTGTGATCATCTTCAATCTGCATCATCGTTCTCATCAGCATCATTATCGTCACCAGCAGATGATACGTATCTTTTTATTTCAATACGTTTTGTTTTCCCAGTTTTTGTCTCTTCATTTTGTTAATCTGAATATTTTAAATATTCTTCATTCACATTTACTGTATATTGATTGTTTTCCTTTTTCTTCTGCTAACTGTAATATTTTTCCTCCAGGTTTGAGTGTGAGAGAAAATGTTACGCTCACTGATCCTGAAACCAACGGCTCCACCAACAGCAGTTCTGTTGCTGTCGCTATCCTCGTGCCTTTCTTTGCCCTCATCTTTGCAGGCCTCGGTTTTTATCTCTACAAACAACGGTAAGTAGTGCATCGTGGTGTCTTTCACACTATCTGGGAAACCTAAATTTAGTAGCAATTGTAATCTATTTCTGTTTGGTTTCCACACGAGAAAGAAAGTAATACATTTTGTCCCAGGTTGAGGTTTTAAGTTATTTACCACAAATCTGATACTGGAAAAAAGTTTAACAAACCTAAATTTATGTAGATGTTTGTAGAGTTGCAGCCAAAGGAAATACACATCAAGATGATGTAGATAGTACACTGTGGCCCACTTCCACAGCCTGGTTTACTGCAGTATGTTTCCTCACTGAATATGGTACCTTAATTGTGAGAGGGCTTCATGGCATGATGCAATATTAGTCTGTGTATTACGATTCAAACCACATTACACAGCAGCATACGTTAGTCATTTTAAATGAGAATAACTTTGATATATGTTCCTATTATGCACATTATGCACATTATGCTGGACTATATGAATATGTGCAGTGTGTATAGATGGATTGATCTTGTTGTAATTTAGACAGATTGTCTCTCAGAACAGAACATACATGCAGATCATTATGTTAGTTACCAGTAAACTAGCACAGGGCTCCTCTGACCGCTCTTTTCAACAATAATCACCATTCAGCCTCATTTACCAACTGCAGCTGCCCACACCAACATAATGGAAGCATGTTTATTGGATTGGAAGGATGGCAGATAATTGGGATACTGTCTCTCAACTAATGTGCAACCTTCCTTTTTTCCCCAGGAAAACAGATAAAGCGCAGTACACAGGATGTTCTGTCCATGAGAACAACAATGGACAGGCCACTTTTGAAAATCCCATGTACAACACAAACACAAAAGCTGCTGAGGGAAAAGTTGTCCGCTTTGACCCCAATCTCAACACCATCTGCACCATGGTTTGATGTCTGCTGAGTATAAGAGAAACAGAGAATTCAACTTCTCCATGTTTGCTTAACATAAATATATATAAACATATTTATATTTTCCCTGTCTTATGACATAAAACAAAGACAGAGCGTTGCTCAGAAACATAAAGCACACTTTTGGCAACACCTTCAACAGTTTCAGTTAATTGTATAGAGAAGGTAAAAGATTAAAGAAAGGCGGAGGGGGATCCCACACCTTTCCAGGTCTTCCCATTGTTCGGTGAAGAAATGTGCTCTTTACACTCTGTGAGTGTTGGCTTTATGAATAAAGGAGCCTCTGGCATACAGCTAAAATAGAGTATTTTATGCTCTGAAGTATAAATATAAAGGGGTTGCTTCACAATGCCAAATGAAAAATGAAAACTTTTTCTTTTCAAGAAAACATTTCAGATCTAGGCCCCTTTTTTATTTTTGTCTTTGTCTCACATTCATCCTGATCAGTTATTTTCTCTGACGGAGGTGAGGAGTCTCAACTGTGAGTTGATCGATGTAATCTTTAGAGTCTATTTTCGAAGCAGTGGGGTATGTGAGAGGAAATGAGGAAGTAAAAAAAGAAACTGCCTCTCTTTGAATAGTGTTGGTGCTGCAATCTGTTCAAAGTTATATGGTCAATTATACCTCTTAATTGGATGGTACCTCCTACTGACAGCATATATGGCCAGGGATTTGGTTATTGAAGTGCAGTACTATTTTTCGAGTGCGACTGGGAATGCTAGGGTTTTTATTGTTACAGTGCAGGTTCTCTGACAGAGTACATTTTCTTCACAAGAGATATGGTGAGCATTAGGGTTTATTATCAGGTTGTGTGCAGTGAATTTGTTTTTGAGAGGGACGTTCTTTTAGGATGAGAGTTTTTTGTCAACAAGTCTGAGAAACTATGTGAGAACAAACTGTACTTTCGACTATATTAGCTATATGTGGCTGTACTCAAATCATCCAGTAAATTAACCCGTCTTTAAGTTACTGAAACCTCTAAAAGCCGAATTATATTCAGTTATTTTTCTTGTTTAGATTTTTCAGATCCGACTCTCTTTGTGTCCTAGATGAATCAAACTCTGAGTGAACTGGCCCCAGCCTTGAGTCTTTGTATATATCAAGAATCTCAAAGTAGGAGTTTCTTGCTTAATTATTTTAGGTATTAGGTATAAGTTGAGAATACCTACAGTGCACAACATGTACAGGTACGGCAGCCAGGTTTCCCAGAAATTTATTAAAGCTTGGATGTCGGTAAATCAAAGATGATTAAAGTCAATAGAAATCAGAGGTCAGCTGAAGCTTGTCACCTTGTTTTTTGTTTTTGTTGATAAAATTTTGTGTCTGCCTTACTTTAGAGTAATTTCAAGACAGAACGAGTGTAATCATTTCTTGTTTTCATAACGTGAACAGTACCATTTGTTCTATAATTCTTTTGGGAAACCGTGCCTTAGTCAGTAAATTCTTGGTCCATGCTCCTACTCTGAGACACAACTTGATGAATACACTGCCTTGGCCTGTTTTATTAATGCCCTCTGATTCAAATGGTTATTTCAGTGTCTTACTGAACCATCAGCTTCTGCCAACAAATGTACAGTATATATGAAAAAAATGTGCACACTTAAATATGAGCCACCATCAGTATTGTACCACCATCCCAGTCCATCCATGTTTGAAAACTGAAAAATGAATTTGACACTGTCATCACATTTCTACATCATTGCAGTGCCTTGAATACTATATGGGCATATGTTTTTAATGAAGACATCACATTATTGTATTAGTAAAACTCTTCCTCATTGTAATTTATCCTCACAGTTTGCAATGATTTAGCTGAGTGATGTCAGCTCTGATGGTTTATCTAAGGAGAGGTGTTTGAAAAGCAACTCATAGTTTCATATCTGCGCATGTTGGCAAAAAGTGATCCAGTACAGCAAATGCTGCTATAGTACTTTGTACCACTATGTTGATTCCTGTCATTGCTGTTACATTTTGTATATTTATACAGTTTTGATACTTGATGGCATTCTTTGGCAAGAGGTCTTGTGTTATCAATATGTAATATATTTTGCAAGTTCATATTTCTTATGGTTGAGAAAAGAAATGCATCTGGTGACTAAACAGGATATGGCAAGTCAGTCTCACATCAGACTCCAGAGTAGAGTAGAATGCTTTTAAATGTACCACACAATGGTTACACCATAAAAGAACCTGTGTATATGATTATGTACATATTACAAAACTTTTGTAAAGAGATATATTTTTTATGCAAATAAAGCATTTGTAAGTTATTGAATATGTTGTGTAAAATTCCACATGTAAATGTCATGTAAGATGAAAAAATGTTTTGTATTTTTTTTCTTTATCAGCAGTGTATAAATCCTTAATTTATATATAAAATATAAAATAATGAATTTCTATTTTGCTCTTTATTAATAGAAAAGCCATTTATTGGTTTATTCTCTAACTTTTTGAAAAAGTTTTGCCGTGCATTATCCAGAGCAATAGTTGTTTTGTCTTTGTCTGCTGCTTCTTTCTGTTGCACCTCTACAGTTCTTTTTAATGTGTTTTGCACTTGCACTTGCTAATGTGTTTTCCACTGCTTCATTTAGCCAAAGTAAGCTTAGCACTGATATTATCTTTGTGCGAGGAACATTGTAGATCTTTAAAGGCTGCCTTTAGCTGTGCATAAACATTAACACGCACCTTGCGTGAGCAGTTATCCAGTCTAAGCTTTTTAAAAGAAGTGAAATGCTAGTAGAATTTGACATTATGCTCTTCATCCATCTACAAATTGTGAGCAGTCAAACTGCTGCATTAACTTCTCCAAACGCTGTCACTAACAGTACTTACAAATAGCTGAAATTTACTGGAATACAAAGAGCAATGCCGTAAAATGAAATGACATTCAATGACATGACAGTTTACTTTGCATGTAACATGTATTACGGTGGGGTTTTTTTTACAAATCGTCTGACAGCATTTTTGAAGATTGTCCATTTATATACTGCACGGCACAGCAAGAGCTGCAACAGACAAATTAGAACAAAGTTGAGTATCAGAGTGGGGAATCAGTGGTCTGCCACCATCACTTTGTGACAGACAGGATTGAAGTAGGTGGACATTTGCCATGGGCTTGGCAGCAGGAGGAGGTGACAGTTTGTCAAGACATTATGTAATGTGCTAAGATAAAGCTAATTGCTGCAATCAAGGCAGAGATGATCAGCAACAGTGTGTGACTGAGATCACAGAACCCTCAAAGTATGAAGAAGTCCAATAAAAATCAAACAACATGCACTTCACTGGTAGGAACTGGTTTGATTTCACACTCAGGTTAAGCATATACTTTAAAGTTTAAGCCTGGGATTTGTGTATGGATTAGAAATATTTGCCAGAAGGATTTTCCATTGAAGTTCCTCTGAAGCTTCATCAAGCAGATTTTACCCATAGGGTGGTGATGTAATATAAGCTAGTGCTAGGCTGAGATGTCAAATAGTCTCAGGGTGTTTGTTCAGTATGGATGTACACTCAGTGTAACACAGTAATTCACTTCTAAACACTAGCCGGATCCCCTGTTAGCTGTAAGAGCAGCATAGCTTTGTTAAACCTTTGTTTCTGTGTCAGAGAATCCCTTGAGGGACCTCTCTGGTGTTCAGCTGCATGCATCTGCAGCAGTTTGTACCATGTCATCCCCACAAATGCTCAGTTGAGAGCTGGTGACTGAGAAGGTTGGTGCGGTAAGCTGATTTTACTGTCCTGATCGTGGAGGCATTTGTGGTCTTGTGGCATGGGCATGTGCCTGCTGGAGAAAATCAATTTGCAGAGGTCTATGCACGGTTACAATGAAAGGATGTTTCTGGCTGCCTCTGATGATCAGATACCCTATGGCGTTCCTCCACTTCCATCAACTGGCTGAATGTATACTGTGTAATCACACCCCACAACACAAACTGGCCAGCAGTATTAACACATTGCATGATACATGGAAGCATTTCTGTATTTATACACAACTGTACTTTTCTCATCAGCATAAAACAACAGAAATTGTTAGTGATCTGAATGAACACGTTCGTTCACAGAATCCTCTAAAAAGCAGAGTTTTTCCCATCATGCCACACAAGCCAGTGAAACGGTTGTTTTTGACCCCCCTCGTGCGTGACAAAGCATAATGAGTTGTCTATGCTTTCATGGATCTTTTGGCTCTAATGTGCTTGATTGTCAATAGACTAACTAGCCTTCTTCTTGCTGCATATTTCACTCTTTCACTAATGAGCCATTGTCAGCCACTCTCTGACTCTCATTGACCAAGATAGACGATTGTTCTGCCTGCTGACAAAGGAAACCATAAGTAAATATCAGTTAGAGACACTTAAATGTTGGTAAAGTGAATTTTGTACCTTGATTGTATTAGGACAAAAAAAACATATTTGGTCATTTGTTAAATTCATCTACATACAGTTTTTTAAAGAAAGAAATCATATGTCAAACCATTTTGTTCTGCCAGATTTTAAGAGAACAATTCCTTCAGAGTTTCTGATTCATACACTAAATAGCATTTTCACTGCTCATAACACTGAAACACATGTAGAGGTTATGACTTAGAAAATACACTGGGATTTAACATTCTGTGGAACAGTTCCGTATATAAGTACCTAGTAGAGTTATATAGTTTAATATGCTCTTATTATTCTCAAAGTGGATGAATAATGTAAATTCTTCTATAACCATTTGAGCTAAATAAATTTTTAACCCAGAGTTAGGGCAGTGAGGGCAGTGTGAAATAGCTCACAGTAGATCGAGAAAGCCTGTGGTTGATGTGAATTGAAGGGTGTTAAACGGAGGTCAATGAGCACTATCAATACAATCTATCATGAGAGCAACTTAGGGGGGTAGAAGCGTACGTGTCTGTAGGGGTGGAGGGGCAGGGTGAGTGTCATTGAGGATTTTGCACATTGAACAAAATTAATAATTATCCTCCAGTTATCATCATAAAGTAAATAAATCATGAGCAGGATCCATTATGTAGAACAATGCACCTACTCAGTCAGAAACACTGCTGCAATATCATACATTTATTTAGCATAATGTTTGTTTTAAAATGCGTACATTACTTTACAGACATTTTAGGCACTCAACACTAGTCTTTCAAGGAGAATTAGTTTTGTATTAAAGTCAAATTATGTTTTTTTAGTTTTTTTTTTACTTAAGTTGTTTTTCTGATCGCTGCATCACAGATGTTGGCACAGACAGCACTGGCACTATCGAAAGACCGCTTTGGCTTTCAACAGTTGCTGCATTTCATCATCATTCTAAACATATCAGTGAGTGTCATCACAACCATACAAAAATATAGTCATTGTAGTTTTTCTACGGTATAAACAGCTCCAAGGACTCATAACGGTCATCACTTTCATGCTGTGTCCAAAATCACTCCCTATTCACTCCTCCCTTTGTTACGTACAATTAGTAATTCACCAAATAATGAGCAGTAAATTGAGACACTTACTAATCATCACAATTTTGCGTCATCGTCAACAGCTGCACAACGGCAATTATGTCATCTATGAAATGGGAAGCATTGCATTGTGGGATTGTTAGCAGACACTAGTGTTCATGTACAACTATACAATTTTTTTCTGTTCCATGGTAAAAGTTTTTGAGTAGACTTAATACTATATACTGCAGTAAACATACACACTCAACATTTGGACATTCTAAAGGGCAGACGGTAAACATAGTGCACTATATCACAAAACAATTTACGATAACCACAATAGTTTGTGTAAGATTAACACTACAGAACACTGTGTTAAAACATAGATATACGGTATGTTTACATAAATGCTACTTGCTCATAGGTTTTTTTACTTTCTTGGACAGCAAGATCATAGAATACTTTAAAAGAGAATTTAAAAAATCCATATGACCTTGATATACTGTACCAACCAAGCTCTACTCAGCACATGACAAACTTCAATCTAATTGCTCACAGGGTGTCCAACTTAATTGCCCCTCTGTCTCCAGCAATTAATTGTGGAAATTTTCTGAATTGCTTCTAATGCCTTGCGACACGCTCCTGAAGGAAGCAGATTCAGTGTGATGTGAAATTAGCGGCTGCACACAACAGATTTTTCTTTTGGAAAAAGATGGTTTTGACCAGCCAGTCACATCTGTCACACACGTCCTTCTTCACTGCTGAATATTACTTCTCCCACAAGGCCAATCCTTAAGACGCTGAAGCTGTAATATACTCTGCTGTATGAAGGATGAGCATTGCGAAAGACATGAGTGCAGTTTTCAAAACACAGGCTATTATTGTTATTTCATCATCTGTCAAAGCCTAAATCAAAGCAGTCATAAAAAAAACATATGTGGTTCCCAAAATCCCCCTCAGAAAATACAGAGAAAATAAAAACCCCACAATAGAACATAGGCTTCTTTTGATCACTCCCATTTGTGAGTGAGTAATTGGACCTCATAATTGAAACACCACATGTAGTATTTTATTCACAGGACCAGAACAGCTCAACAACATTACTGTTCTGCAGGCTGCTTTTGTTAATGCAGTAGAAAACACAAACTAAAAAACATATGTCACTAGTTTTATGCACAAGACTAATATTGAAAGTCACTTCAAATGGCACACCATGAAGCAAAATGCTTATTTGGATTTTGCACCTAATGTAAGAATAGGAAATTTTTGATGTGTGAACTGCTACACTTATTCACATAGAGCATTTATTTAGAAACCAAGAATGTCACAGTAAGGGCAATCGCAAAACCCTCCCGATTTATTCATGTGCTTTCACCTGATCAACTGAATCAGTGATGCACTTTCCTGTGTTTTGTCTTGTCTGTATAAGTGTATGAGCACAACAAATCGTTTTCTGTCTTTGAATATCAGATACTCTTTAGAGTCCACCTGCGTGAAGTATGACACACAAGGACACATTTTGAAAACAGTTGTGCCTCTGCACTCTGGTTAGAATATTTATACTTCAACATTTTGACAGACACATCATAAATCATCATCATCATAAATTAATATGTAAAATTTCATCCTGTCAATGAAATGTTTAAGCAATGATATACAACCTCTGTCAAGAATGGGACGATAAATCATAGGATGCTGACATTTTGGATTTGTTATAACGTATGCTCTGGAGGACGTGGAACTCATTTCAGCATAAAAATGAAGGGGAGGGAACGTGTGCCACATATGATGCTATCTAAGCATATGATTGAGCCCATTTGTCCTGTGAGGCATAATCACATGTTGTGCTGATATTACTGTGCCAGGGTCAGTGGCACAGTTGTTCAGTTACTACTAACTAAACAGCAGATGCAAGGGTTGATTTTTGTCAATCAGGTGGCAAGTCAAATACAGGTTTGTTTATTTTTCCATTTAGTTAGTATGTTTCCCCTTCTGTAGTGCTATTCAGTGTTTTGGTGACTAACTGGGAACTTGACTCTAGCTCAGCAGGTGGAGAGCTACCAAAAGTGGTGTGTGTGAGTAGCGGTGAAGCAGGGACATACAATTCTGGTGTCAAAGATCACTGGATGTTTGCATTTTTGGAACCCCTTCACTCAGACCAAGTCCAAAGCACAAAAACACAAAAGGCGCAGCTGCATCTGGAACTCAAGAACACATCAGCTTACAACCACTTTGTGGATAGTTTGGCAAATTTGTTTTATTCAGATCACTCAAGCGGTAAAAATTACTATTTCAGTATAGCTCAGTATAATGGCTGTAGTGTTACGGTGCTTGTATGCAACATAATGCGTGAAGTGTGGAGGCGGCTGCTTTCTCTTCAGATGTCAGAGACTGTTTGATGGATTACCCAAACTGTCCCTGCAGTCTGCTGGTACTTCTGTTTGGCTTGTTGCTAAATTTTGTTGAACCATCTCTACAGACCAGAGTAACATTGTAAACACGTTATGTCCTCCTAATCTAATTTAAATAAGGGCACCATATATTGCCTTATGGAGGTTATTTAAATCCTGTACAGAGACACTGGATTCCTCTTGGCATACATATTTTTCTGTTTTGACTGCTACTACTAGTTGTAAGTTGTTATATCATATAATAATGTACATTCTTTTGTAGCTAAACAGTAAGTAATTTTTCCCTTATGATATCAGTATAATATTAAAGTCAGCGTCTCCTACCCATAGGGATTTGTCTGTCACTAGGAGTTACTGCAGCAGTCAAAGCTGAAGAGTAGACAGAATACTCATAAACCATCAGGATCTCCTCTTCCAGCCCAGTGGTGCTGGCCTTTGTTACTGTGAAATGCCACAGACACGTTACATATGGTAACATCAGCATCTCTTTAGTACTGTAAGGCAAGGCAGTCTCTATCAATTAGTCAGATTTTACTCTGTAGAACCGGCAACAAAGCATGAATGAAATTAGCAGCCATCTAATCCTTTAAACAAAAATTTGCAAAACAGTCAATTTTCTCCAAACCCTAAACTAGTGTCTCTGTTACAGTCATTTTCACAGTCACAGAGAAATGAACACTCAAAACATATTTCTTCACTTAACCCAGCTCTGTGTGTTTCTCAAACTCTTAGATAATAGATTATTCACTTAGCTCTAAGCAACCTTAACAGCTTATGTCCAGTTGTCCACACTTTTTTGTTTCATTCAGGCAACCCCCCTAAGAAAGAAACAAGAAGGGCACAGGATAAAAAAAGCTCCTCTGCCGCAATTTGCCTATAACTTTTGTATTCTTTCATTTTTACAGTAGCTTCATTTTCATTCACTAACACAGAGGAACCGACTGTCCCTGGGGAAAAGGTCCTGCCATTTATTCAAAGTGAGACACAGTTCTATGTCAGAAGTATTGTAATAGATTTACTGACACTTTTGTCAAACTAATTTTAAAATCAGTGTTTTTGAACAATCAGTTTTTCAAAAATTTAATTAAAATACTAAACTAGGCTTAAACCTTTAAAAGGGCACAAGACCGATACCACAATGCACCATAATATAGAGAGCTCCAAACACATTATTTCACTGCATGCTATTAAGTCTGCCTATGCACATTAGTGACTGTTATAAATCAGTAAAAAGTGTAAAATATTAATTGTTGGGTGTGTGGCGCCTCATTCGGTCACCCAACTTTGCCCCCATCAAGTCTGCCATTATTTGGAAATTATTTTTAAGTCAATGTCATAATCATAATTCACACAGTTTCTTTGTCCTGATAAAGTCTAATGCTCAGCAGCTTATCACCCTGGAGGTGGCGCATTGTAAGTAAAACATTACTTATTTTCAAAAGCCACAATTTAAAATACAGTCTATGATTTTGCGCTCACATGCTGCAGTTGCTCTGCTTTCGTTCACTCGTAGCTGGCACATAACATCATATTTAAAAGCTAAAGCTGTTCTATATCTGCACTCTTCTTCAAAATCTGCTCTGCTGCAGACCAGTGTTGTCCTTTGTCATAAGATTATCTATCTGTTCTGTCTTCTCTGTCTTGATACTGCCCTCAAATCCAGCGAACGAGAAGCACACTGGCCATAACTGATTATATGTCACAACCAGTTTTCAGGGTGCATCAAAACACACAGTGTTTAGTATGAAAACGTTTTTTTCCTCAGTGAAACAATAAGTTAAGTCATAATTTTAGTAGCAGTGCAATAACTTTGTCCTGTTCATGTTGGGGCAGATAATGCTGGATCCTTTAGTCCCTGTTTTGTCTGCTGCCATAATCAGGTCAAAATGGATCTCTCTGTAACATTATATGTTGATGATTAAACAACATAAACAGTGAAAGTTTTAGTTATTACCAAACTGGGTGGGGTTTGATTACATTTGATTGATATTTGATTATATATATAACAAAAATTAAGTGCAATGCAACAATTTACAAGGTTTTCATACAGCAGTAGCGCTTAGCTAATGATGTTCTCCCAGTCGATGTAATTATTAACCTGGCAGGTTGTGTCATAAAGCCAAAAGAGAAACAGACTGACATTTGACCAGTGGATGGTGGCAGCAGTGGTTCCTCTTGTCAGAGCCATAACAGCAGTGAAATACCACTGTCAGTTACTGTTCTGTGGTTGTCATGGCTTATGTGAAATCCATTTTCTCTGTTTGAATACATTCTGGCAGCAAAGAAAAGACCCAAAGTCAAATCTTCTCTGTCCAGTTTTTGACAGGGAGCATCTGACAGCAAATGGCTGCATGACCTCTTCACAGACCAGTCTTCCATCTGTCCTTGGACAGGCTATATTTCACAGTGGCTTCAATTTATTTACACTGGTTTACAATTATTTTACTCCCATTGCCTTGATCATCTGCGAGACTGGAGTGGAGACCGTCACGGTGGGATCTTAGACACCCATACACTCCATACAAAAGAACATTGTTTCTGCATTCCATATTATAAATAATTTCAGCAGCGCAAGCATTGCCTGTTTGCCTGTTACATTCCTGCTCATACTGACATAAATAGTAATATCTGCCTTGCATGATGAGAGAGAAATTGGGATGAAAGCACCATAGCTTCCTTTCATACAGTCTTAAAAATAAATCACTTGCTGCCAATTTGAAAACACACTTAACACACAAAGTCTTAGCATTGTTGTGTATGTCTGCAGCAGGAATACGTAGGGAGGAAAAGATTTTTCCATGATGACGATTGCTCTGGACCCAGAGGGATTTCATAGAGCTCTAGCCTATATTTGACCTGGCAGCATGTACCCAGCCTGTCAGACATTGCCATGGCTTTGAAGAAACTTTCCTTCAATCCTGTCATGGCATCCTGACACTCCACTCTGAATTAGCCCCATCCCAAACTCAGCATCCTAACACTGTCAGAAAAGTGACCAGTCAAAATCTGTTCAGATCCATCCATGTCTGTCCAATCTAATTAACTGGATGAATATTTGCTGTTAAAAATACAGATTTCCTTTTTGACAGCAATGGTATTAAAATAAAATGCAAGTTAAATTCAGTGAGCTGAAATCATTACTAAAATAGGATGTCTGTATAAAATTCTGTTAATTAATTCAGCTATTTGAAGTTGCATTTGCTAATTGTATCACTGGAAACAAGATCTCAAAGCATGTACAGATCTATCCAAGTTACAAAACAAAGTTTCAATAATTTGAGGGTAATCTGAGACAATATTTCTGTGAAACCTCACCCAGCTCTGGGTCTAGCAGTTTATGTTAGGACTGAATTAACTTGAAAATTCAATTTGGTGACTCGGCTGTCTGAGTATTGAAACATGAAAAGTAGTGCAGCGCTGCTATTTTATTAGCCTGCAACGTAGATGAATGGTGCAATAACGGCTTTCATTATTAGTGCTGATTTCGTTACAGTTTTGCTGGTGGGTTCCACAGTCGTATATTGTGGGCTCCCTGTGTTGTTAGTTTGCTGCTTAACAAACATATACTAATATCAGAGAGACCACAGTACACATTTTGAAGACCGATCAGAGTTGCACAGAAATTCACCCGCGGTAGTTTGATCACTGTTCCGTGCAAGTAGCTACTGTTGCACTCACTCACAAAACCACCAAGTAGAATTAAGTGTTCTAATGAATCTAAACGTCTTAACTTCCTTATAATGTTGTTATTTTGAAAACAACTTCTCACTGAACCATTTCAGTGAATTGAGTGTCAACTGTGCACAGTTGATATTTACTTAAGCTCCTAATTCTGAGATTATATTTAGTGAGAAGTTTTTTGGAGATCATTTATTACTCAGCAACGGAGTGCTCATTTTAAACAAAGCTAATGTAAACTGTGACTCTAATAAGGATAGATTCATCTGCAGTGCTGTGCCTTCTGCAACTAGTGAAATATATTAAATAAACTATGAATAATAGTCATGTATTCACTTAATTATGTCCACAGAGTTTGACTCATTAACTAAACAAGATAATGCTGGAAACCATGCAGTGCTGATTTGGTTGTCACGGTGAGTCAAAATGTTGTGTCAAGATTGTTCATTTTACTGAAATATGATCCCATACGTGACGCAGCTGGACTGGCTGATGTTATTACTGTAAATGGAACACCATACCAACTGTCTCATTATTTACAGTAACACATGCAGTCCCACTGTGCAGTGTGAGCCATTGTAGTACTCTCTCATTGGCCATACATCCTGCTGAAGTTCTGTATTAGCAGCTTCTGGAGGGTTGTAAATTAGAAATGAAGAAGCATGTAGTCGCACAGACATTCAGACTTTGCACCGGAGCTCTCTGAGGTCACACAAACCACCATTTCAATTCTCCAAATAAATCCTTCTGTGGCCAGAATGGCCGGGAAGCAGTAATTCACAGCTGTATGCAGCGTAAGAGAGGCTCTCATGATGGCTACATCTCTCCTTCTCCGGTGACACCACAATACTCCCTTTTGTGATCCTCAGTCTCAAAAGCCCCAAAGAGCATCGTAGCAGTCTGACAAAACAGAGCTGTCACAGTCTGTCTGCAAGAAGAGAAGACACCCTCTATCTGTCTATCTTTTTTTTATGTCTGCTTTCTTTCATTCATGCTTTGCGCCTTCATTCCTTCTGCTTTCTTTGTTTCTATTCTTTCTTCCCTCCTTGTTCTTGTTCTTGTTCCTTTCTTTCTCATTTCAATCTTCCATTGTTACATTCATCTGTCTCTCCTCTTTTTTTTTCTTCCATCCTTCCTGTGGTTGGTCTTTTTCTCCCTCTATTCCTCCATCCATCCATCCATCCATCCATCCTGTGTCTCATGACACAGCTCCTTGCTCTGCACACATTCTGCTCCATGTGGCATCGTCCTCGTGTGTTGCTCCTGTTTGGACAGCACTGAGTCCCTCAGATCTGTGTTAAATGCAGCCACACACTGGGCTCCACACTGATTGGTGTGTCAACACAGGCTGGATTTCAACTGCCTGCTCAAATGTGACTTTGTTTGTTGTGCCACCTGTACAAATCCAGCTCAGATCTTATGAATAGGTGAGAGAAACCTCGTCAGGTTTCAGCAAGCAGTGTAAATCCCGCCAATGTTGACTGACACACCAATCAGACAAGAACAGAGTGAGGATCTCTGCTTGTGACGGTAATGCTGTCTGTGGCTTCAGATGTGATGCTCATTCCACTATGTGACAAGTGCTCATTTTATTCTCCAGTTTAAAAGAAGATTGCTTTTGCCATTGAAACAGGAAAACAATGTATCCTTTTGTGTTAGCAATGCTTATAAAGAAACAAAAATATTACATGTAGTTGACAGAAATGAAGGATTTGATCCAGCAGTTAAAATGGAGAGGCAGCTGGTCTGAGAGAGCTCTCAGGAGGATTTGGTGCTGCTGGTTGGGTAGGGAGGTGACAGAGTGAGAAGTGGGAGAGTCACAACCAAATCACTACAATTAGAAGAAGAAGCACAGGAGACTAGTGCCCCCCAGTGTTTGCATGGTATATAAACACTGTGTTGTTGTGATATAAAAGACTCTCCCCATTTTTTTCGGTATTCGTATACCATCGTATGTACCATATCAAATTGTCAGCTTTAATTGTGGTCCTCTCTTTTATAATAATCTGTCTTCTGCAGCTTCACTATCCAAGTCAAAACCCAGAGTGGCAGAGTTTTTGTACATGAGGCAGAAATCCTAATGATTGTTCCTAACATGAAAAGTGCCTGAGATACCATGAAGATTTTCTAACTGTCATGTATCTGAGGTATCATCACTTGAAATATCACATTGTAACGTATGTTTAATGTAATCACATTTAATTGATGCTATGAAGTGTAAATTCTAATGTATTTGAGCTATTTTCATAGAAAATGGATTCATTCTGGATGGGTTTCTCATTCATAGATGAAGTCTTCACTATATTCTTTTCAGTGGCAATTCTCCACGGAGGAACACTAAGACTGTATTGACCTACATTACTTCATGTATTTTCAGTATACAGTATGTCTTTAGCTATTCTTTCTTGCTGATACTCAATATCTATAATCCCTTTGTGTAGGTTGGATTCATGGCGTACATCATTCATCCGTCTGTCTGTGACTGGATGATTTCCATGGGCAGGTTGCTGTCAATGTGTAACCAAGGAGAGCCAGCACGTGACAGGATTTCACAGGGTGCCATTGTGCTGCATTGGCCTTTTTGTGCAATACAGGAACAAATGTTACAGACTTATCACTTACAGCAGGCTAATAGGTATCATTACGGGAAATTGAAATTTAAGGCATGCATTTGTTGAAAGCATCCATAGTAACTTATTCTGAAGGTTTTTATTGAACAGAATTGGAGAAAGAAAAAGGTAACGACACAGTTCGCTCTGGTGAGGTGCCAGCCCAGTTGGTTTAATGACATTTTAAGAACTTCATCAGAATACCTTGTGAAGCCTAATGAGGGATACATCCGTTCCCCCTGGAGCTTAACTCCTGTCTCTGTGGGAACTGACTGATAGCAGGTAGACTTTGCCCTGAAGCGGAACCAACACTACAGGAAGAGCAGCAGCGCAGATTCCAGGCTGTCACAGCAGAGGTAAGGCATCTGAGTTGTGATTAATTGATTTATGTGAACAGACCTAAAGTGAAACAGCAATCGATTACTTTTTGAACGCTTGAAAGACACTTTTGAAAATACTTCTTTCATCATTCAGTCTTTGTATCTCGGAAGAGATGATGTTAAAGCCTTTCGGGCTATGTAAGCAAACAGAAACAAAGTCCACCTCTTACCATTCAAAAATGAGAAAATATGTTTAAATATAGTTTCACTTTATTCTGTCTTATCGTATTTTATTTTAAGAGTTTAGTTGAATTGAATTGAAGAAACTGGTGTGTTTTTATGTAGCATGAGTCATTACTCATTTCTGATGTTACAGGTAGGTATATTTTTGATTAAACCATATACAGACAGATCAAAATGCAGTGCTGACATTTCTTCGAAACTTCTGGTTTCTTAATTACAGCTGGGTGCAGCTTTATTGCAGTTTCATTTCATTCAGAATTTGTAATTGTGCAACTAATAATGACTCAGTTGCTGTAATGATTATTGCAAAACCGGGACTCTTAAACTGTCATGTCGTCACCGTATATGAAATACAATCCCTGCATTCACTCTGTCTTCTTTGATGACATCTGAATGTCCTCTGAGCTCAATTAACCACAACCTATTTGGCCAATAAATATACATACACTATTAAAATGAGGCTTAAGGCCATAATTATGGATGTTAGTCATGGATGGCTCTCAGTGTTTGTGTGATGCATCATTTTGTAATCACTCATTTATTTGTTTCACGCTGACATTGCCCCATTTGCCAATTTAACGTTCCTGATGAAAGCGCTGACGCTGTTTATAAAAATGCTTTAGTATCTCAGCCATGACATTAACTCACCTCCGTGTCTTACATTTATTTATTTGTCTGTCAGTGCAATGGACCAAACCAATGGTAGCAACAATGGTGGATATGGACCTCCGCCTCCTCCGTACAACCCTCAGGACTACAGGGTGAACTATCAGGTTTGTTGCAGTCATAGACGTTATTTTGGGGGGTGGGGACAGGGGGGACAGGGGGGGCATGTCCTCCCACTTTTTCAAAAGGCAGTTTTGGTCCCCTGCAGTTTTTACCCTCCAAAAACAATATTGCACTATTTAAATGGATACTGGTGAAGCACTAGGACCAAGCGGAAAACGGCTGCTTAAGCTGAAGCCTGTTTACCTTTAGACCGCCCACAAGCTCATCAATTGGCTCTGTCGTTTCTTGCTAACGTGTGATTGGCCGTCCCAGCTGTCACTCCATCTGGTTGTAAACAGCACCTGGACTTGCACATCAATGTTTTGCTAGTTGGCCTGGTGTCCGTGTTCATCTGCCACTATAAATTGTTAACAAGTTGGCCGTTTGTTCTGCCTGGGTCACGTCTAGACGGATTTTAATATCAGACCTTTCATTTACATTAACATTTGAATCTGTGTCTGTGTGTCTAGGCTGTAATTTTATACATATTTTGAACTTCATATTGTTTTTAGGTGTGGGGAAGATATCATGGAACTTTTCAAGCACTTCAAGCCTCCCCGCCCCCATACTTAAGGCAGCTGTGTCTCCCCGACCTCTGAAATCAAAATTTCGTCCACGGTCGCAGTATCAATACATTTTTATTACAGAAGAAAACGGAATGAATGCTGAGATAAAGTGATACTTTATTCACATTCATTTTGGATTTAATGACCAACTGTTAGCAGCGCATCGGCCAAAAATCACACGGCATCAGTCTCATCTATCATGGGATAATCATAAGTGTCCACAAGAACAGTTTGCACATTTGATCACACATGGATGGCAGTGTTCCTCTCACTAATTCACTTCAAAAAGAAAACTAAGACCACTATCCACATTATTTTATGTTTAGGATTTTTGCGTGTAGTATCTGTAATGCTGTCTGTTTGCATGATCAAGGTTGGGAAGGGAAACGTTGCAGTAGTCTACCCTCCTGGCACCTATGATAACATGGACCTTCCTGCGGGTATGGCAGCAGCTGGAGGTGACCAGCAGTATGGTCAAACTCCACCGGACTACTCTAACGGCTTGGAGGATTGTGGCTTTAGTGATGCTGTCATACGAAGAGGTGAGGAATGCAGAGAGCAGAACGTGAGAGGAATGTTTTTGTTTGGATGGTCAGAGCTGAAAAGTATGAACAGAATTTACTCCCTCATTTTCTTTTCAGTGTGTTCTTGAAATTGATTTGAAATTGAAAATTGTTCCCTGATCTGCGCACTGTGCCCTGCTTCAGCTCTTCACCTCCCACACAACACAAATCATTTTAAATGGGAATGTGAAATGCGGGTTTGGTTAAAAAAAAAAAAAAAAAAACATTGTGGTGTAGCATAAACAACTGTGTGTATGTGTATGTCTCATTCTTTCTGAACAGGTTTTATCAGAAAAGTCTACTTGACATTGATGTTTCAGCTGCTGGTGACTGTTGGGATCATCTGTGCTTTTATTTACTGGTGAGGCACCATCACACAGGGGAATTCCTTTCCTTGTGAACGAGAGGAAATTCATGTCAGGCACCTATCCATCTATCAGCCTTTAATGTAGTGTGTCAGTGTGGAAGGCCTTTCAACATCACAGAGTACAAGTGCCATACTTGTCCTAACAAAAATTTTGAGCATGCAGCCCAGCACTGCTCAAATAATCATAAATATGTGAAGTAACACAATGGTAAAGAACACACAAGCATTTCTAAAACATAATATTTTTACTTGCAGGTGTTTGAAAGCTTTATATGTTTTGTATAATGTATGTGGTAGAGCGCTGCTACAGTAATTTCTTTTCATAAATTGTATTCAGCTCCCATGTGCACAATGCTCTGTCCTTTGTTAATATTTAATAAAATCATTCTACTGCCTGTATCAAATAAATGGCTCCTCTATTAAACACTCCCTCTCTCCCCTTTTCTTATCAAACAACAGGGACACTCTCAGGAAATGGACATTGGCCAACTACTGGTTCTCCTATGCTATGATGTAAGCTAACCAGAAGATTCAGTAAGATTGTCTACACAGTGCGCGCATAACATATGGACAAATATTTGATCATCCTAACCCTATGTTACAGTCACAAGTAAATGTCAAACTGTCACCTCTGTCTGAATCCCAATTCAAGAAACTGCACTAAACAAAGCGCTCACTGAAGTCACATATTGAACACAGTGCTTTTTTTCTTTTTATAGCCTGTTTATTTGCTATTTACGATACACTTTATATTCTCTGTGAAATAGGGGAGCGGTGATAGTGCTCATTGTGGCCATGTCCTGCTGTGACAACCTTCGTCGTCAAGTTCCTCTCAATTTCTTTGCCCTAGGCCTGTTTGTGAGTAGAAGCAGTACCAGCCAGGCATCAAATTAAACCCCCGCCACACCTGCTCTATTTCACAGTTTTTTGTTATGTATTTACTTTCCATTTGTCTCTCCATCCCTCTCTGTCCCTGTGTTTCAGACTATTGCAGAGGGCCTGATGCTTGGATCCGTGGCAGCGTGAGTGTGTCCATGGATGAATCCCCACCCGATGCTGACTCATTTACACAGCAACAACCCTATTTGATGTATATCTGATAATGTGTTTGATGCCAGCAATGAAGCCATCAAACCTGGAAAGATGGTATCATGGCTGGTTTAGCGAATTAAAAAGCATATGGCATCATATTTTCTGGGTGAAGCTAAACATAAATCAACCGACAGCTGAAAACTATTTTTCTCTGTACCCGAGCCAGCAGAAACACAAAATACCTTTTCCATTTGTGAGCAGTGTCACTCTGTCAGAAAAGTCATCAATTAATATGTTACTATCACAACTACATTCAAATTATCATATTTATTTCTTGTCATAACAGACATGAAATGAACATAGGCAGTACATTATGAAATGCACTTGAGGTGGGGGTCTTTAGCATCACTTTAGTTGAGACACATCAAATGAAAACTAAAAGATAAAATATCAAATTCCTTGTAAGAATGAAATGTTTTCCTTTTAGGATAGAACAGAACTGCACTGCTCACGCAGTATACACTTTAACTGCAGACTAAATAGACAGGATACTATGGGGCGTTGTTCCCACTGTGTCTGTTTGATATTTCTCTCTGCAGGTACTTTGATGCTGAAGCGGTTCTATGGGCTGTGGGGGCCACAGCGCTGGTGTCCTTCGCCTTGACTCTGTTTGCTATGCAGTCAAAGGTAAGATCTGTCACACACTCTGAGCTCAGTTTGCAGTGCAGTCACAAGTGAAATGTCATAAACTGAGGCAACTTTGCTACGCAGCCGGTGGTAAATGTCTGTACACTTGCCTGTGCAGTCAAAGGAAACGTGGTAAGCTGAGCTGGTCAGGTCAGGTTTTTTCATGCAGTGTTTGCTATATGCAGTCACCAGTTTAAAACTCTGTTGGGTTTGCTGCCCAGGCAAAACTGTGATTACTGCTGAGATCAGTGTATTTGTCAATCAAGTTAATTCCTTATGTCAAGAGGTGGGACAGAGTTAAACCTCTATCTGCGCTGCCTTCATGCTGAGTGAAGTTTCTATCATAAATATTGAGCTCAGAAATGGCCTGGAGCCTTTTTTTATTTGTTCAATGTCCCTTTTCCTTTTTGTCAGTCTCCTTTTACCATGAACTGTCTAAAAAAGTAAACATGCTACAAAATTAATCTTTAAAAAGGCCCTTTTAGAAACACTGCTGGCACAATGTTTCTCCACTGAGATACATTTTCATATTGAAAGGTACATGCACTAAAATAATATTGATGTAGATTCCTGATGTCATACCAAGAATCTAATATATAAATTGCAATAATAATTATTACAGTGCAATAATAACAATTCTGATATATACTAGAGTTGTGTCTTTGGCGCTACATTTTATTTTATATACGTGCACAGTAATTTAACAACATTAATCTTTCTGTTGTCATAATTTATATAAAATAAACTATGCTTGTGTAAGTGACATTTAAAAATTAGAAGTTGTGATACTTTATTAGCAAGCGTCATTGTGCATAAGTGAGGAGACCTTTTGAAAATCACCTTGATGAATGGCTTATATTTACAACGAAGGTGAATGTGCAGTCAGCGGGGTATAAAACAGACAAGATGTGAGGCAAATTCTAATTGCATTTAAAGTCCTTCTTAATTACTGCTAAACACACTTAAATACAGTTTGTCAGGTAAAGTAGAGTAGCTGTAGACATGTATTCTTTCTGCATAGACTGGATAAAAGAAACAAGCACGTGTCTACTGTGAATCTGGCCTTAAATGCTTGTTTCTCTATTAATCAGTAGCTGAAAGTCATTTGGGTTAGGTTTAAATAGACTGCATGTAATGCTGTGATATGAATAGAAAACTCCCCCACATCATCAGTCCATAGAAGGTATAGTTTTATTGGCTGAATGTGCAGTCACTAATACAAACTATTTTATATTATTTCTGACACTTAACATTCATCTTGCAGTTTCCAGCAACCCTTGCTCGTCAGGTCACACTGTGCGCAGAGCTCTTTTGTCTCTGTCACTGTGATATTAATGTCACACACAACGCCTTGCATGTTTAGCTCATAGCTCCTGAAGTGATCAATGTTAAGTGATTCTCTTGAAGTAACTGCCATCTTTTTTTTCTGTCGATCTGAAAAGGCCATGCAGGCCAGAAGGTCACCCTGCTCTGCCTGCGTTGCATCTTGCTGAATAAGTATCCAGGATCATTATATCCAGAATCGTTAGGATTTTCTTGTGTATTGAGCTGCAGTATGTCTTCATCATCCAGTAATCTGCGGTGCCTCACAGCACAGCTGCAATGCAGGCGACCTTGAGCACCCTGGCTTTTACAGCAATGATGAGAGTGAATGAGATATGTTGTGTCTACAGTTTTCTGTTTGAGAGGCTTGTCACATTCACTGTCTTTCCCCCACCCCTTTCTTGCACCAGTGGGACTTCACCACACTAAATGGGAGCCTGTGGGTGTTTGCCTGGACCCTCTTTTCGTTTGCATTGCTTTGTGCAATCCTCCGATCGCAGGTAAATCATGTAACCATAGTGTTTGCACCTGTGTTTGCCGTGAGAACAGGTTTGAAATTAATTGCAGCAGTGTGCAGTTAGTGTAGCCTCATAGCTTTTATCCCCAGGATGTACTGCCACTGACCTGTGTGCTGAACAGGCTTTAACGAAGAGAGTGTGCACTCTCAAACCTTTCAGGAGCTGCACTGATGTCAGATTGATGCATTTAAATGTACACGCCTGTTTACTGGGACGAGCGTTACCGTCTGCCTTAAGCAGAGAATTCACAGAAATAAGCTTTCCATTGATTTTAAACAGCTATTTTTACGTAAGACCAATAAAGTAGAACACAAAGTAAACAGTTTTTCCTAAAGCATATTGTGTCCCCCGTTTAACAACCTTTACCATCATATTTATCAAACAGAACAAAAAAGGAAAAATGGATGTGGAAAATGGATATAAGTATGTAATTTTAAGCTGCGTTACAAGATGGATTATTGTCTGCAGTAAGCACTGCAGTGTTATTTCACTAACAGTCACAAACATTAAAGTCAATTGTGTTTCTAAAGGCTGCCGCTGATTTCGTGTCTCTTTCAACAGTATCTTTACATCACATACGCCTGCGTGGGAACCTTGCTGTTTTCTTTAGTAAGTACACTTAAACTTTCACGAAAGAATGTGGTTTTCTCCAACACAGAACAGTGTAAACCATCATCTAAGAAGGTTTAATGTCAGATGACAATGTGATGTGAGATTTGATTGCAGGTCCAAGCACCCCACCGCCAGTTTGTCACAGCAGTTAGTCTAAAGAGAGTGACTCTGATGTCCTTGTGGCCTTTAAATTTCTATTATGCACTGCTTAACAGCAGTTGGCTTCATTTTCACAGTTACCTCTCTGCTTGCCTTTGGCATTAACAGCAAATGTTGTGACCCATCCCATCAGCTGGTGGAACAAACTGCGACTGCACACAGGGCTGAACAAGCTGTCAGCACCAAGTCACAACTTATTTTCAGCTGTACAGCTGTGACTACATGATTATTTATATGGCCTGTTATCTGCACTGTCTTCTCTCTCAAAGATAAGAAAAACTGCTCGTGTTTTCCTCCAAACTGATTCCTGTCCGCGGCTCCTTCTCTTTCGTCACACAAACAAAGTGCCTTCAGATGTTAGTGTTTGTAGTGCTGAAGCATCTCATCTCAATCTGTCTCTCTGCAGTACTTGGTGTTTGACACCCAGCTTATTCTGGGTGGAAAACACAGGAAGTATGAAGTCTCTCCTGAGGAGTATGTGTTCGCTGCTCTCAACCTCTATTTGGACATCGTCTCCCTGTTCCTCCTCCTGCTGCAGCTCATTGGCCTCTGTCGCTGACACTCAACCTTAATGCAAAAACACAAAACTCCTTCAATTTAAATATCAAAATTTAAGGACATGCATCTAGATTGATATTGAAGATTCACAATTGATGCTGATTATTTAGATGTTATGATATTTTATATAAATACATAGGAATGTTGTCTCTCTTTGTCTCATATATCAGCTAAACTATCTCTTGCTAAACTAATGACCACGGTTAAGAGGATTAAACTGTGTAAAGTTTTCTACAGTTTAAACAAAGGTTAGAAATGCTTGTGGAAAACTAGATTCCTTAAAGCAAAGTAACTCCACTAAGGACAGAATCTGTCTGCATTAGCACTCCCACCTCCCTGGGCTACGTCATCTTTTTCTGTCTAAAATGTGTTTCTTCAGAATGCAGGTACTGTATCTCAACAATCAATCAAGAGTAGCGGCCTCGGCTGCATCAATAAAAACACAAATCAAAATTCAACATATAGTTTATTGGCATCACACATCAAACATTTTTCATATAAAGAGGGAATGTATCAAGTATAGACTATGAAAGTGCAAACAGCATTTCAAGGATTAGTTGCTTTACAATAGAAAATCTCAATGAGTTACAAAATGTTATGTCATTTCAAAATAAATCACCTGGACATTAGAGGTGAAATACAAAGAAAGTACAAATTTCCATTTAGACTTGTAGCCTTTTCATGCACAGCATACTGTTACACAAAAAGGGCAACAAATATTATCTCCTCCATTAATCAAATCCAACAAAGTTAGCTCCACTAACCATATGGCACTCACTGTTTCACACCTTCAAGACACTTGTTGAAGTAATCACTGTCTTTAGATGTCTGCGAGAAAAGAAAGATCATTTACTTCAGTCAGACATTAGTCTGTGCAAAAATATGATTAGGTCTTAAACACTTTAATTGTATACTGGTTATGACATTTACAATCCATTTTCTTTAATGGATCAGTTTAATTTCAAAAAGATAACTACTTTATATTGCAACTTTCCACCATTTTAGTGTCTTTAGGTAAAATAGATGACACACGTACAGTAAGTCAACTCATTCCAAAGTCAATACAGTGATTTTTGTTTTTCAAACACAGAAAAACCAAATATTTTGCACAGGCAAAAATTCTTGCTGCAAAGAGAAATAAAACCTTTTTTTCAAAATACTTGGGAACAAGATTCAAAAGTACAGGGTGTGTAACAGTAACCATTACCCATTATACCAAATCATTAAAATCAGTGTTATCCACTAAGATAATACTACGAGAACCAACAAAAAGCCTCGTGCTACAAATATTTTGATTAAAAAAGAAAACAAAAGAGTTCATGTCTGCACACTACAAACTTGAGAAATACAACTTTAAGGTAACAGGTGTTTGTTTTGTTTACACTGTAAATACTGTGTAATTAGCACTCAGAAAATGTATGAAAAAGAATTAAGTAATGGTGATTGACATAAAGGCACTGTATCTCTGAACTGCGTAGAGAACTGTTTCAAAGACATGGACTCGCCCTGTGTTTAAAATGCAAGACACATTCATGATTTCTCCATGCATTTACCCTGCAGTCCACAGCAGCTGCAGAGCTCCAGAAAGGCTTTGCTCATATAACACTTAAACAGAACCCAGACATTAATTACAGTGAATTGGGCTTGATTAATTGATTTTCGGAAGTTGGAATATGATCGCCTGGTTCTCTCTTTCATTGGCCTTTCCTGTAGTATATAAGCGATACTACTCGCTGCACGTCTAGCTGCAGTGCTCAACATTAATTTATGACAAACTACAATGGAATTCAGAATATGCTATTATAAAGGTATGAACTGAGTGATGCTGAGCGGCACCCCTGGCCCTGTCAGCCTTTACTTTTGAAGCTCAAAATACATTTCCCATTGAAAGTGTGCTAGGAATTGGAGCTTTGAGATGGATAACCACTGTTAGGTCCATTATGAAATGTTTTCGAGCCGGCCACCTACTCTTCATTTGAATCAGTGATCAAAAATGTTTTTAATTGTGATCATGTCACATAATAAAGAACACAACCATTGTAGTATTAAACTAGATTTACACAGCACTCTACAGCTTTTAGTGAAATTTGAAAATACCACTCAGCTTCAATCTTGTAAAATATGGCTCTATACTTTACATTAAAGTTCAGCTGAGTTGTTTAGATTGTAATTAGCAGGCACAATTTGCTTTGAAGAATCCACTTGGTGACGGCAAACTGTGCTTTAGCTAGTCAGTGTTTGGCACCTATAAAGTAGACAGATATAGACGGAAGTAAGAACTCTCTCGCAGCCTGTACCATATCGATTGGATACTGGAACAAAATATTAATCTTCTCCCTATGTACAGCTGAAACATCTCCCTCAGCCCTGATTCAGACACATACAGTAGGCTTTTACTCCAGTGGAACAAAAATTATATTTGCAACAGTCTATAAATCTCTCATCTTCTCTAAAATCCAATTCAGAAACATTTATTCATATTTCTATCAGCATAGAAGCATTGTAGGTGACATATCAATAACTGTTATCAAATGTAATCTCTCTTTCGGAGGATGATTACAGGATGGCGGACAGGTAAACTCAGGAAGCTGATCTGCCTGCGACAGTATACTAAGCTAAGAATCTACTTTATTTACCACTGTCCAACTGAATATGTTGTTGTTGTTGCGGAAAATGTTTATTTTGCAATCTATAGTGGGTTTTGGCCTTTCCAAAAAAAAGCTTGTTCCCATTACTTCCAATCAGATTATACCAGATGCACTTGTTCCTCCCACTCAGAGGAGCTGGTGCTGGGCAGCTGGTCAGATACAGAGTCATACTGTGGAGTGTCAACATGGCAGGCCTTAGAACCCCCATGCTCAGCATGGTCTCCCCTCGTGTCAACTGTGGTCATGTAAGGTAACGGCATGGCATCCAGCCCTACTAGATCTAACTGGGTTGGCCTCTCAACGACAGCACACTCTTTTTCCTCACCCAGTCTGCGAGAGCAGAGACCCACATCTGCCATCACTTCCTGAGGTTTCCTGTTTTCAGGGAGGACAAGGACGGTGGCTTTCTCATCGTCTTGCAGACGCCCTCCTCCATCTGCATGGAGTGCACCAAGGATTGAGTCTGTGTCAGACGAGTTTGAGGGAACCAGGGTGATACCTTGAGGATTCATGTCGTGGAACCAAGCCATGATGTTGCCCAGCAGGTTAGCATTTGCTGCTAATGCAGAAGATGACGATTGATCATGAGTGCTGCATATGGTTGAGTCTATTGTGTCACTGGAAGAGGAAAAGAGGCCTGTAGATGAGTTGCTGCCACCTGGAGCTACTGGTATTGGCACAGAAGCCCCGTAGGCTCGGTGGTGACTGTCACAGCGCTGACCAGTAGTGGGACCAGCAGGTGCAGCAGAGTACTGGCTGTTGATGTTGCCAAGTCTCATCAAGTTATCACCCAGTTCCAGTAGTTCTGAGCTGCTTAGGGAAGCTCTGGGGAGGACGTCTACACCAGGAGCTCTCTGTTCAAGCCTGGAAGGCAGAGAAGTGCCAATTGCACCAAGTGAGTCACTGGCAAGACCTTCATAGCTGGACTCACCCCCTGCCATCCCTGAGTCCTGGAGTGAAAGCTGAATGGCTAGTAGAATATTTGGGTCATCATCATCCAAGGAACCAAGACCCTGCAAGAAAATAAAGGACACACCTTGTCAGTAATGCAAATGATCCAGATACAGAGCACCAGCAGATTTACACCTGCAATCAAGTCCAACCTCCATCGCATATTCAAATGTACTGTGTGCCAGACAAAGAAAAAATTGCATTTTTGAGCTACAGGCAAACTCCATTTTGTCTATTTTTATTAGCTGCTGTATGTGGGGTTGAGGTTTTCCATTGTTGTTGCTGTTAATGCTTCTCAGAAATTAAAAATTTATTATGTACTGATTCCTGCCATCTGAATTCTATTACCTTCATTATTATTACGCTACTGATCAGGTTCTGTTTTTCTTTAAATAACTTTTGATAGTTTTACTCTGTTGCTGTGACGCATAGTTATTTTCTTCTGAGCATCAATAAAGTGTTTTCTTTGTGATTAATGTCATAGCTTATGCAGTGGTGTATAATAATTTACATGTTTTTAACATTACCTAAATAAAATAAAGGAAAAAGATAGCTGATGTCAAAATGGTGAAGCAAAGTTTTGTTGCATGGATATCAAGCCATGCTGACTTTAAGGGCAAAAAAACCCCTTCAGAAATCAATTAGATTAGAGAAATACTGTACTGTTTCAGCATCATCTGAAATGCTTCACAGTATGAAAGCCTTTGAAAACTGTGTACTCACCATCAGAGGTCCTTGTCTACATCCACCTCCGACATCTTGCGTGCCTTTGTGGAACAAGGAATAGAAAACACAATGATACTGTTATTAGACAGCAGCGTTTGCATAGAAATTTAACCCACTAATTAACACATTTAGGCAAGACATTTTCACTTTAGTGCACAATAAAGAACAATTAAGTAATAGCAACCTGACAGAGTGAATGCCTTCAGCACTTCCCCAGAAAATTCATAAGTCAGCCTATAGTTCTGAAATCAACTAATCCTTCTTGGCACAACAGATCTTACTGGCAGGCTTCAATACTGCAAACTCAGTCCATCTTTTACTCAACACAGCCAAAAGCAAAACAGCACTGTGATGAACATGACTGGTGTATTAGACATATTAGCTTGCTGAACATAAGACATAACTGGGTTATAGAATATATATTTTTTTGTTTTTCACATTTTAAATCTTCAATAGTTAATGAAAATTAAGTGTCACCCAATCCAATGCAGAGACCACCACCAAGAAAATCACTAGAGGCATACCTAAATTGTTTTCACTAGGGTCATCAGGGTCAGGTGTGTTGCTGCGGAGACTGGACATGTCCCCTCGTCTCCGCTGCCTATGTCTCCGTCTGTATTGGAACTCCGCATACTCCTTAAAAACAGCAAAAAAACAAAACACACATTTCCAACTGTATGTCATAACAGCAACTATAAAATCATGCTTCATTCAACAAATAATCTAACCATTCCATTTATCAGTCATGGTGCCTAACTCTCATCGAAGGGTTCCAAGTATTGCTGCTCTAGGGCTAAAGTTTTCTTATCCTACACATTTAATGTGTAAATTTGTAAACTTTTAGCTTTGATTAAACAAGTAAAAAAGTGTTTTTCAAATGTGCTTTGAGTCTTCATTTCCAGGCAGGCGTACCACATAAGAAAACCCCTTCAAACCTTTTCATCTCCGGACCAAACCTTTAATCATTAGGCTTGATTCTAGATTTAATTCAAGCAGAGCACTGGAAAATTACTAACAGGAGGACTGAGGTTCAGATGTTTGAAAATGCTATGTGCAAATGCCTGACACATGCGGTCTCACAAGCTTCCAGAATGCCTTATCAAACATAAACGCGATGTTACTAAAAAGTAAAGTATATTAACTATTTATTTGCTGGCAATTAATTAAATATATTTTGGATATTTTGACCTTTTTCCCAAAATTCTGTAGATTAAATTAACACAAACTATGTTTCCAACAGCGTGTAAGCATATGCACAAGGGATATCTGTGTGTGTGTGTGTGTGTGTGTGGGCTTAGGATGTACTTCAATCGGATGGTACTTGTAGTGGTCAAACTAATCAAATTTTTAGTGACACTGCCAAAGCTCACAGTAAATGTAAGGCTACTCTCTGGTTTGAGACCAAAATGAAAAGGTTTCATATCTTCATGTTAATACCTCGTGCAATGACTCTATTCTCTATTCAATTATCTCATACATTTGCAAAAGTCAGTGAGTCACATTCATATAATCAAAAAGCCTCTAACCCTCTGTCGTTCATGTTTCCACCGCTCTAAAATTAGCCCACTATGAAGTGTTCTGCAGCCATTTTAAGAACCATGGAGTGGACCATCTGTGCCTGTAAGGCGTGTCTACAAGCTTTCATTATTAGTATGGTGTTCCCATTAACTACTGTGGCTGACAGATAGGCTGGCTTAATTAAGGGTCAGCTTCTTGTATTAGGTGTTCAGATTCTGATGACAGCATTTAACTTCCAGATAAATACTTTCTTATGCCCAAAATAATGTGTTGACTGGTAGAATACTGGCAGGCTTTTTTGTTATCTAAATCCTGTAGGAGAAAATGGGGTGGAGGCAAGATAAATATCACACCAGACACTGATAACTTGTTCTTTTGAAGATAAGCCACATCTTTGTAGCGTTCCTCTCAGCTTAATTAAATTTTTGCTTGTGTCTTGTATACTACATTTGTCTTAAGAATCAATAGTGGTATTCCGCAGTACAGTAAACAAACGGATACAAATTAAAGTCTGACAAAGATAACAGTCAGCAAAAGATGCTGATAGTAGTTCGAGCAACTTCTAATTAGGACCAACAGTTTGTCTCTTTCAGATTTTTCAGAAAGTTCAGACTAGTCAGTGAGAGCAGATAACCTGTGACATCATCTCATGTGAATCAATATTTTAAAATCTCGCATTATGAGCTCACTCAAAAGTACTTCATACAATGTAATGGCACATTTAAAGATAAGCAGAATGCAATATACAAAACACCGGAACTCATTTCAGACATCACTGGCAGCTGTGAGTCTCTGTCTTTTGTAGACAAGCTACAAAGTTGGGTCCAGGTTTGAATGATAAAAGCTGCATACTGTAGCTTTAAGTAAACTAAAGCTTTACCTGTGCTGCACTGCATGGTGCTGAGCAGGAAGGGAAGGAGTTTCTAAATGCATTTATCAAACTGTCATGTGTACATGTTTCAAACTGTGCAGAAAAAATAGACAAGCCAATAATCGAAGCATTATGTGGCCAACAGTTTTATGACTTGAAGTATTAACTACAAATACCTGTTACTAATATGCAATGATTGGGAGCAACCTGCTTAGGTGTGTGCCAGACTACATGGTGCACAGGGGAAAACTGAGCCATCTGGCTTACTTCAGTGTGTGTAGTAACATCTTTTGGTCATCATGGGCTGTTGACACAGGCAAAGTCAAACCAGCAACATTAAAAGGATTCATGTATACTTACTGACTTAATGAAGAGGGTGTAATATAGAGCTGCATAATTATGTAATAGTCATGATTAAGGGTTTTGCAAATAATTAAACCTTATTAGGTGAAATGTTAAGTGAGTTCCTGCATTAGTGCATTAAATAAAGCACTCCCTATTCAAAGCTAAACAGGCTGACCTATCACAGGTATCTGTTTTAAATCCACTGATTGCCAATACCACTTTCACACTTGGAAATGGGTGTAATTGAGGAGAAGAGCTGCAAGTGTAATGCAGCTGTACATTCTCTAAGGATTAATTAATTTGGCTGCATTTTGTAGTGATGTTACTATAATTGAATCAAGTTGAATTTATGATAAATCTCTACTAGGAAAGTCAACAGAAAGCCTTTTAGATATGTCTGAATGCTAATGATGTTAGATTTAAACTGTAGGTTTTGCAAACATGTCTTTATGCTATTGAAAATTTCTAAATACTTAATTTAGTGTGGGCTCAAACTGAAAAGGTTACCTTTAAACTAACAATTCCTCACATACAGACTAATCTGTTACCTCAGGTGATGCAAAGCCTAAATATTCCCAGTCCCATGTTCCACCAGCAAAACTGCAAATGAGCAAAAGAGAATTTTGTTAGTTAATATATTTGCAAAAAAAAACCTAACCTAACCTGTTCTGTTATATTTTAGCACCGATTTCCATTGTAAAATTGCTTTTCACATTTAGTGAGCTGCGTGTTTGTATGTTACCTCCGTCTAGGGGCTTCAGGAGAGTCATTAGGAGCCACTCCTCTGGCCACTGAGGCCAGGAACTCCTGCCTTTTCTGCTGTACCAAACACGCCGCACGGATAATCTTGTGTCGCGGCGTCCGCAGGTAAGGTCGGTTGACTTTTTGCGCCAGGTCTTCAGTTACCATCTCCAAATCAGTCTAATAAGCAGAAAACAGAGATTGATGAGATATTCTTTTTTTGATGTTCTTTAGAAACTCAGTGAGTGGTTTTAGTGTATAAATACACGATTTGAAGTTTAACTTTGATAATCTCTTCCCAAACTGGGATGTTCAAGGACAAAGTGACTTAAGAAGTAGCTCAATACGTTAACTATTTTAAGAGCTACGGTGTAAGGATGTTCTTGACTACAAATTTTTTTAACTTTAAGACTAATGCTTATTCATTTTACAGAACTTAAAATGTCACACACATACAACATAGAACATGCAGGCAGGCAGATAAGTACATTCTGAATACCAACAATCATACATTATACACTAGATCTTTCACTAAAGGCTGAGATGTGGAGGTATAAATGGGGCACACTGCGAAGATCATGAGGTAGAAAGCTTCAGTTCCACATCTCTAATGGCCCATATAAACCTGAGTACTGACAACAGTTGTCTTTTTTCCTCAGTAAGAACCTGCATAAGCTCGTAGATCTCTTTCTTTGTGCTTTTGGGCTCCAGAAAAAACCCATAGGGATAAGAGCACTTGAGGATGCGGCGAGTCTTCAGTAGTTCTAGGACCGCATCTTCAATGAATGTAGTGTCCGGTGGGCCTCCTTCCCCTGGGAAAGGAAAGAAGGGACCGTTAGATAACAAAAATGACTGCTTTAACTGTGTGGAACATGTGCTGGGCTTTGGTGAACTGTGAAAATCTCCCTTTGACGGCTCTTAACAACTTTTTATGGATGTTATGCCAGTATCATGCTCGAATTGTTATGTCATTTGAATGCATCTTTTTAGCAACTGTGTATCATAGTAAAAAATAGATTTGGCATTAAACTAAAAAAGGAAAGGAAACCATTAAAGTATAAATGTGTTATTTTTAACAGACAATGTTCAGGAAACTTTAATGTGCACCTAAATAGAAAAAAATTGTAGTCAATAATGGCCAGTGGAGATTTTATGTATAAAAACTGTTACTATATATTTTACAGGATAAATTGTACATATTTTCAACTTAGTCTAATTTATAACTGCTGAGTTGAGGTCCCTTTGAGTTGACAGCCACAATTATGCAAGTACTACTGCAGATATATAAACAGTTTAGAAGAAAAAAAAAACTTGGCTATGTTAAATGGGCTGTAATTGCCTGTACAGACAGGGATTTAAAGGTCTCACTAGACAAAGCATATTCACAAAGTAGAGCTTTCTTTTAACTTCAACGTGCTCACTGAACACTAACTATATACCCACTGTTAATACATTATTAAAACACCTTGTTTTTTTGTCCCTCGTGCTTACTTCCTAATTTCACTATCAGAACTTCCTAAGACCAGATCAGAGGACTAGATTAAGATAATGAAGATTGACACTATTGCAGCAGACTACACACTCACTTCCACTCAAGGCTCGACTGAGCTGCTCCATCTTCTCTTTTGCTGTTTTTAAGAGACGCTTCTCCAGCTGTTGTTGGGAAAACAGAAGTGGTTTTATTGTAAAGACTAAACAAAAAAAAGCCAGAATCAGGCTATATAAATTCAGAAAGGTGGGATCAGCAGACTTTTTTTTTTTTTTTTTTTAAATCAAAGCATTGTTGATTGATCCTACCAAAAAAAGTAGGATAGTCTGTGCAAACAATGTCGACGTACAAAATACAGAAAATACTGTGCTTTCATAGTTTTACTGTAGACTGCATGGGAAAATATTCCCCCCTGTCAAAAAATGTGCCAGTGTTACACTAGAGGACACTTTTCCACTGGCTACAGCCACTGCATGACTGTACACTATGCAAAGCAGACATCATTGGAAGACAAAGCCACGGCTGTTTACCTGATAGCTGTGCTCATGGTTCTTGAAGCGTGTATAGTAGTGCATAAATCGGTCGAGTTCCTGAAAACTCATGTGCTTCTTCTCTGCCTGCAAAACCGTGATGAGACACCAGTCACAGTCAATAAACTTCTGAGCATATTGTTCCCCATTACAGAGAAAAATGCAGGTACACTGGTTGAGAGAAGTCATAGCAAGTACCAGTGCTGTTCTTGATTGGGAAGAATGCTAGTGAAGAGTGGGAATTCGAAAAAGGTAAGCAGAATTCATTGTGCAGGACTAGACGACTGACTGCACATAGGCTGCTTGTATCTTCGTGTTTTTCATCTTAGTCATATAAGTTCCATAGTATCAAGTGCTTTCCTGTTCATGTATAAAAATAAAAATACAATTACTGTTCTTCTCTGTCTACATATTAGGTCTGTGCCAATTAGGGATCAAATCAACAACTAAACATAACTGATTTTCTTTTACAATAAGCAATCACAGTTAATAAGTACAAGTGACTGTTTACAATTCCTTTCGCATTTGTCAATCAAGTACTGTTTGCAATCTGACAAAACACTGTATCTCTGTTCTCCATATGCCTGTCACTTCTGCTTGATTCTACCTGGAGTGTATTTGTGTGTATCCACAGGCCACATGTTACTGCGTTGCTGCGTTACTACAAGGTATATCTCTTTCATATTTTCATTTCTCTAGCTGAAGTCTCAACTTTACATATGAATGTATATACATTGAATTTATTTCAATGTTTAACCATTTTTTAAGCTGCACTAAATAATTTAAATTTAAAGAACCACGCTGATGATATAGGTAACCTTTATATTATTATTATCACTATCTGTCTACTGTTTGATAAAGTGAATCCAAATAAATAACCTCTGCTGTGCTGTGCGATCCACTATAATAACATTCAAAATGTGTGGTGAGACAGAATGTTTCCCTTCCCTCATTCAGCTACCAGAAGCAATTGATCATCTGTCAGTGATCAATGGTAATGACAAAATAATGACAATGAAAACACAGACAACTACCCACAAAAATTCCCTTGGACTGCCAATACAATGAATTTCATGTCCCTGAGGACTGTTGTTTGTTCCACTATCTTATTTATTATTGTTTATTATTTCAGCTTTAAATGTTAAAGAATGAAAGAACATTAATTTGACTGGGATAACAATCAATTAACAATTAAGAGCTAAAGGGACGATCACCTGTACTGATGGGATGACAATTTCAGGACTTTACTTACTGGGGGGGGTAAAGTCGCAAAATAGTTCTTCTTCTGTGGAGTATCAAAGTGACCTTACTAAACCTCTGCATCCCACTCATCTCTGCCTGAGGGTGTTGATGGTCAAGCTGCATTATGTGTAAAGTATCCACCAGGTTTTTTTGGGAAAAGTACACATAAATTATTATAGTAACAGCAATATATGTGATTTTGCTATCAATTTTTTTATACCTACGACTCCCACAATGATATGAGTGCAATTCTAAAACAGTGGAGTATTCTCTTAAAATTTAGAACTAAAATATAATTTATAACAGAAAAAAATTGCAAGAGTAACAAGGGGCTTCCCCAGTGATCCATGTCAACAATAAAGTATTATACCTCTTCAGTCATCTCCTTTGACTGCTCCTCCACCTGCTGGATGACCTCGTAGCGGGTGCAGCGATAGTAGCCTCCTGTAGAAGAGCTGTGCTTTTTCCACTCCTCCAGACAGATCCAGCAGAAGTCATACTTACACTACAAGAGAACAAAAATATTAGACTTAAGTATATTAGACTGCTCTAATAGGCCATCACATCAACAAGTGGATAGCCAATTATTAATTCTGCAAAATAATTTCTCTACATGCGCAGACACAGATAGAAATTGCTTTTTTTTTTTTTTTCATCTGACCAATCCCCCCAAAGCAAAAAGAGTTCACAAAAAGTTCACAACGTAGCTGTTGTGGTCCTCTAAATTTCTAATTATATACCTGGAAGAATGTGAAAGATGAAAAGATTTCTACATCAGTGTTAGGTAAGGCTCGCTAACTAAGGCCTACTAATTTGTTTTTGTGCGGATCTCTTTGGCATTGTAATCTGATGTTTTGTTAGTGATCAGTTTGGTTGGGGGTTCCTAGCAGTAATGTTTTTATTTTTGTTGTTACTGTGTACAGTACATGTAATTTTGTTTTATTTCAGCTTGATTATGGGAGGTGGTCTATGATGGTGTAGTGGTTAGCACTGTGATCGACCCTGTAATAGACTGGCAACATGTCCAGGGTGTACCTCGCCTCTCGCCCAGTGACTGCTTGGATAGGCTCCAGCACGCCCGCAACCCTTGAGAGGACAAGCAGTTAGGATAAAAGATAGAATAAGGCCACCCCCCAAAAGACAAAAGACTACAAACGTTCATAAGTCAGGTGATGTCGTCTAACTCCTAATATTTTTAAGCATGAACCTGGAAGGATCTGAATATGATATATTAGCAAGTCTTAATAAAACTATTCTTTTACTGCACTCAAAATCAGAGGCAAACTATCAAGGTAAAGGATAAGAGCTTTAAGAGCTCCTAAACCCAATCCCCTGCTTGTGAGTTTTATCACTATCTCAATCTTGTTCCTGTGTTTTTCTTTCACAAACTGAATAGTTTAAGAAAGGACACGGACAGTTATTTGTACCTAGTGGTAAATCCTCACAGCCTTCTACCACTAGAAGGCACTCAGAATACAGTTGAGATCAGCAGGTCCCATTGGGCATTGTAGAACAACAAAACACTAAAGCCACTCCAACTGCGGACTGTTTGGGTGTAAGTGATTTCTCTTCCCATGGCACAAGTACTTCTGTGGGTGACAAGTTAGGCAGAGCAACACAAAACCCTAAAGGCTGAGACCTCTGTTGTCCTGGAAACACTATGCTTACATGACACTTGAGAAAAATCAATACAAATGAAAATGTGGGAGAGTGATGAATAGAAGGAGAGAGATACAAAAAAAGATACCATGTGAAATGAAGAGACTTAAGATTTAAAAAGGTGTGAAGCCACACCAGAGGAAAGGCAATGGCAGCAAAAAGACAAAGAAATGTTCCTTGGCAACACTGAGTCCTGTGTTTCTAAGCAACGGTGTGAAGCCATTTCTTACCACGTAATAACAGGTCAAGAGGCTGAGCCCTCTGAGGCCTCGTCTAAGCTGCTCCATTACTTCCAAACTAATATCCATCTCTAGTCAGCCTGCTTAACCAGGATGGAGTCAGTGACAGAGTTGCCTCAGAGACAAAAGGAGCCTGGTTGTATGACAGCAGTGTGCTCCTTTCATAGCCCGCAGCAACAGTGGTAGTACCAGAAACAGTCAGGCAACATGATTTTGTGATTTTTAGACTACATGATGCCAAACAGCTTCCAAGCCTTCTGACAGATTGTTTTTACTGACAGTGTGACAGTATCATAAACTGACTCTTAATGTAATCTCTTATAAAACTATCAAAATGAACAGCTTAAATGACTAGAAACATTTTCTGCTTCTCACTTGCTATAGCTACATTTAACAGAAGTAGTTTAATTACTTACTATTACACCAGAACAGTTTTATACTAAGTTATTTTATCATTATTATCATATGAGTCCAGTGTGTGAATTACAAGCTGACAAACAAAAAATAACAAAATAACAACCACAGAAAAGTGTTGAGAAAGAGAAAATTAATCAACAGTGTTGGGAGATATTTGAGAGTTAAATAAGATGAATCATCAGATGTATCTCCTCAAGGGGATTAATAAAGTATCTATTATTATTAGAATATTATTGCCATCTGAAAACATAAAGGCTGAAACAGTATTCTACAAAGCTACCTAATTGCCTACTGCATTAATAAAACAGGTACACATAGCAGCCTAACTTACCTTAGCACATTGCATGTGGTTACAGCCCTCATTTTTCTGTATTGGAGACTTGCAGTTGGCGCAGGGTTTAGAGTTCGTGAGCAACCATAAGCAGTTGGCTGCATCCTCATAAGCTTCACTCACACCAGCCACTTAAAGAGGAGGAAAGAGGGGTAAACACAACAAATAGAGGCATAATGAAACAGAATGAGAACGACTATTACCACTGAATCTGAACAGACCAATACCCTGAGTGGGAAATTGTCCTGCTTGACTAATGTGTATTACTTATATATTCTGCTAACATCTCCCAAGATGCTCTTGCACCCACACACACATACAGTACAAACTGAATAATTGGCAATTATCAAAGCACCCCTGATGTGTTGTTTGAAATGCCAAGATAAAACAGAATCTGGGGAAATTGAAGGGGAAGATTGTTCCAAAGCAAAATAATTGCTCTTATCTTCTGATCGTCATGTCAACAAAGTGCCACTTCGCAGCAACTTGGGTCACCTTAAATGATCTATTAGACACATTGCCCACAGGCCAATTACTGCTTCTGAACATCATGTACTTTCAATGAGTGGGTTGTTCATTTTAATTAATAATTTCTAATCAACATGGTGGATTTTAAGTGGCTTAGCGCTAAACTGTTTATAATTGCTGGGTTTGAATTCCAGACAATTTAAGCCAATCATAAAAACACGTAATCTAAACTTCTTTGTTATGACACCAGCTTAACACAATTATGGTGGTATAACGACTTTTCACATCATCATATATCTATAAAACATTATGAACACAGAGACTTAGGTCTGAATGCTGTACAGATTGTAAATTCAACTGTCTAAAAAGCATGCATAAATATATATATAATGTCACTGCTTACATTCCTCAGGTCTCATCTCAGTGACTTTTTGTAGCCACATCTTCCAGGTCTCACAGTCGCACGGTTCATGTGCCTCCCCTCGACACTCCCTGTAATACACACATGCAGGTACAGATAGTGGCAATCTAAAACCTGAGATAAGTATGAGGCTGGAGTTAGAAAGAGATTACCTTAGCTTTGTAAAAACACTGGTATTAGCCAGCTCATGAGCTTTGCCTGGTTTTCGTGTTCGGTGTGTTGATCAAATAGTTTATATCTTATAGGTTGTTACACGACTTTCGCTCAGTGTGGCCTACATCTAGCCACTCTTTTATTCAGAAATAATGGATGGAGTAATGTTTATTGGAGAGACCGTTCCAACAATGCTTCAGACTTCTCTGTTGGTTGACTCTTTAAAATTACCCTTGTAGTTAGTGGGTTTGACTAGACACTGACCTCAATTTCAGTCTTATAATTCACATGACTCTGTTTCCACAAAGCATTTTAGATGAAGAAGATATGCTTCAATGGAAGAGATCACTACCTTTTTGTATAACAGATTTAACTTAATGTTTTTTTTTAAATCTGATTTCTAAGCTAAATACAGCACAGAATTTTTCTTCTTTTTTTTACGTGTTATAACTTCATGTGACTCTAAATCTTTAAACTTAATTAAACTTTAATTTCCAGGTTTATGTAAAAATATTATAGATTTATGATCTATAATATTGCCTACTGTATGTTGTAGCACTAACTACTCACCAACAGAAGAGATGGCCTTTGCCACAATCTACAGCAGGAGCTTGAAGGAGGGGAAAGCTAAGAGGATCTGAGTTGGAGCTGCCAGGACCCTGAGTATTAAGTCGGACTGCCCTTTCACACCCTGCCTCAGGACACCAGCGGATAGCTGGGTTGTTCTCGACAAATGCCTGTAACAGTGGAAAGGACTATTAGAACAAATCGACCAGAAGAATCTATTGGTGAACTGTACGCTGAGTACAGCTACAGATATTTTAGTGAGGGTGTATTCATTACCTTATTTCTGCCACAATATTACCAGTTACTACTGTGCTAGTTTATGCCTGAAAAGATCACTGACAAAATTATTTTCTGCTTGGTGTTAATTTACCTTTTAATAGCTGTAAATGTACACAAGCCAAAGACTTCAAAATCTAAAAAGTTAACAAATAAAGCTGAAAAAACACTTAGGGGATTAATGTTGTTACACAAATCCCCTCACTGTGCATTTGTACCTTCTGAGTCCAGATCATCAGCCAACTATGCACAGTGTTGCTCTGTTTTGTCAGTAATTCAGTCTTGACCCAGTAATGAAAAACATAACCTGAACATGATGGCTGTATCTGTGCTGTGCTGTATAAATGAGGAAATGTTCATGTTTCTATAGCAACTCAAACTAAATGGCTAACTAATAATTTGAGGTCTGTACCCATTAGATTTTTCAATTAAGAAACAATAGTTATAGATGGGAAAAAAAGCTTCTTATGTTGACAGCAAAGTGAGTGTTGGTTGGTTGGTAGAGACATCTAGCAATATGATGCTCTACAAAGGATATTTTACTATAGAAGAGTTTTGCCGTGTATTGATGGTTTACCCTGTTCTGCACATTGCTATGTGCGTGTTCCCAAAGTAAGAAATGGCAACAGAAAAAAATATTTTCAATTAAAGACTAGTTGCCTTTGACATCCAAGAATATCTCTCTACTTTGATCAATGTTTGCCCTTCTGTGCCCTCAAGAAGGCTCACTATTATTGTGTGCACATCTGTATTTTAACATCTAATTTACCTTAATGTCAAACTGCAGGTAGCGCCTGTCCATCTCTTTAGACACCACACTCTCTATGACTTCAACAGGAACTAGCTGGTAGCAGTCAAAGGCTGGGCAGAAGATGTTGTGAGCTTCACCCTCTTGGATCTTTAGATTTAGAAACCTGTGGAAGCATACGTATGTTGGAGACAGCAAGTAATTACACACACACAAACAATTAAGAAGACCAGTGCAAGTAAATTAAGGTCATCCAACGTTAACATCTGCATGCTAAATCAAAATACACCATAGTATACCCTTCCCAGCATGCTCTGCAGAACTCGTGGCCACAGGACATGTCAACAGGTTCCTCGAAGACGGAGATGGAAAACATGCAGATACCACACTGTAAGACAAAAGTAAAAAATACAATCCATACAGCTAAAGTGCAATTTGTTTCAAGTCCATCTAGACAAATAAAGCAACCCTCAGAACTCTGTGGTGCAAATTAATGAGCCTGACAGCTTTTTGCAGGTTTTGAGAGTAGGCTGACTTGACCATCTTCTCAAACTGTAGTGATGACTGGCTTAATTTTATTATTCAATTAAAGTACTAGGCTGGTAAAATTTTGCCTTAATAAGTTGATATGTCAGTGTACTTAAATAGTCCTTGATTTATGAAGAACCACTGTGTTAAAAGAAGTCAAAGTCAAAAATGATGACCTCTCTTAACATGTGGCTTAACGACTGTCTTCAGATGTATTCTCTCACAACCACATAAACACACACACACACACACACACACACACACACACACACAGGCCTTGTTAGAGTGAAAGACTGACCCTCACAAAAGGCATAAGGAAGGCAGTGTACTTCAACAATGTAAGTATTGATTTGCGAAAGAGCACTTTGTGATATAATCAACTATAACCTTTAAACAGGCCCTTGAGTAGACCGGCCGAATGGCACAGTGCAGTTCAAGGCCTGCTTTCTCAGAATCACAACAGCAATCTTGTCAGATAAACACAACCTAAAATTTATTATAAAGTAACAGATAAATCAAGTCTGTCAGCTTCAGCTATATCACCAGTTTAGGTAACAAACTCATCAGCACACATCATCCAGTTGCTGTTAGTCAGCTGGATTGTCCATTATAAAATAATAATTGCTAAAATTGAGCCCGTTAAGGAAAACTTTTATTTTTTTCATCCTCATCTTTATTTCACTTGCTACGGGTCTGAGTTTAGTCAATTCCTACCCGTGCTCATACCTGCATTTCCAACAGGAATTCTTTTTTTTTAACTCATAACAAATTTCAGAGCCTGAAAATATTTTTTACAAAGTCCATAACGCCATCATGAAAATTAACCTATAACTAAAGCACAGACTAAAGAGTTCTACTGACTAAAACGAAGATAAAATTAATGTTGAAAATGTAACAGTGGTCATTTCAAAGTTTCCGAGCAAATGTCAGGTATAATAATTAGACATAGATATTATAATATAATAAAAAAATGCAAATTAATTGTAGAGGAATGCATTATGAGAATGAGCTTGTCATTATTGTTGTATGAAATCTCAAATAAATGTAATGAGATAATGAAATGTTTGTGTATAGAGAAGTTCAAATACATAATACAAGCACAGTATTCACTGCACTGCTACAGAAGCATCTGCACAAACCTGTATAACATTTTATGCTCTAAGTTAGCATGTTATAAAGATATAATGTAATGAACCTTTACATGCTAAAATTAATGTGATATTACTATCAAGTAATGTTGATGAACATTAACTAATAAATTGCAATTAAATAAATTTATTGCAATTAAATATTTGTTAACAAATTATCCTTAATTCAAGCACAAATTAGATGACAGGTGAATTGACTTTGACGTTTTATGCTGCTGACCTCCTGTGGGACACTCTGATTCTTATCAGACACATCTGATTGTTGGCAGTCTTCAACAGAAAGTGATCAAACAAGACTAGCTGCCAACAGCATTAAATCAGCAAAATGCCAGGTACCAGTAGATATTGTTTCAGTGCAGCACATCTAAAATTACCTGGCATGATTTCCATCTTCCAACAAATGCTCACAAAGCACACTACTGAGGAAAATGTCAAGCATGTTTGATAATGATCAGGAAATCCTATACAAGGTCAGTGTACCAGGAGGGCAATTAAACAGGGAGCTTACTGATCCTGTCGCAGCAGTGGGTCAATAGGTTCAATGATAACCATGCAGATTCTGTAAACACAGCTGTGGAAACTACACCTTCCATGATGGTGTTTTAACAATACACTTGCATGTCTATGACTCATGGGAGCTGCTGTTGTTGAAAGTTAAGGTATCTTAGCTGGATGAAATAATTAGCAAACAGCTACATTGACATTTGCATTCAGTATTCCCTACTCTATGTAAAATTAATAATGTTATGCTTTCATGTTTTAAAGAAAGTTTTAAGTAAAGGGTCTTTTCTAACTGTTGTTATGGTTTCTCACATCAGGCTATGGCGGTTTTTTTTACTAAGTATTGTAATAGTGTTATGTTCATGATTTTCCTATGCCATAATTAAACAAACACCGATTCTCTTAGAAGTAAAGGAAGTCCTGCCTGTTTATGTTTGTGGGGGGACCATCGGCATGAATACTAATGATTTCTAGCAATATAATGCTGCGAAATAATGCTGTATTATGCAGAAAAACAGGTGTAGCAGTGAAATTTAAAGAATTCAGCAGAAACACTTGAGGAAGTTGTTGGCACCTTAGGGACTCAATTTAAATAAACATACAGGTGTACAGTTTTTATGGGTACACTGCCAGTTACTGCTACAATGTGTGCTTCAAGGTGCTAGTTTTGTCCCTTGCTGCTACAGCAGCTTCTTGGCCAGGAAAACATGCTGCTCCCTGAGGATACTCGTCCTGTGGTTTAATTTCATCTGATGGCTCTTTACTGATGAGTACAGTAAAATGACAGACTTCACTAGATTGCTGTTCATTTACCACATCTGGTAAAGATGTTTTTAAAAGTTTTTAACCTAAAGTAACCTAAAAGTTCTTAGGCAACTGTGAAACTATTATTCTTGATCAAACGTAGATGCAGTGCTATGTTCTTGAGTGGCAGATATAAACTGCACCTCTATAGAAGAACTGCAGAGGTTTGTTTTTGTCATAGTTGTCTCACTAATGGGAGACAACTATAAAATACTCATTTTGTCAAGTGACAATCTCAGTTTCTCTCTCTTCTTTAACTGAACTGTCAAACACTGGTGAAAGGGAACTTGAAGGCGTCTCTCACCAGAGATGATTCGTCATCGGCAGGCATGAGGCTGATTTGGTCAGGTGAGGTGATGGAGGAGCGGGTGGTTCGTGGCGTCCTCGGTGAGGGCAAGGTGTCCCAGGCATTGCAGCCACTAGGAGGGGGGTGGGGCATCTGTACCCCAGAGCGTCTGCAACATTCCTCTGCATTGGTCATCCAGGCCTCTAAAAGCTTCTCTCTGTCCCAATCTTATGAAAAAGTAAAGACATAAGATTGTTAAAAATATGAAGCATAATCATATAAGAAACCTAATAGTTTTTATGTGCATATGATGAGGTATAAAATTAGTTTGGATCACAGTCAAGAATAAAATAAAATGAGAGGAAAAAGGTAGATTATCACTGTAATACAAATGTACTATTTAGTAAAAGGACAGTGCTTATTAAAAGGTTGGGACAAAGTTGGAATGGCCAGTTGAGTTGGTCTTTTAAACCAACAAACACCCAGTTGTTTACCACAACCCAGACTTTTTTCAGCCATGTGATAAGCAAACAGAGCAGGCTCAGTTTCACTAAGTTTCTAAAAATAGCACCTCACATCTAGAATCACAAAGTTGATACAAAAACATAGTGTATTTTGCGATAATATTTTACAATACTTCCAAGAACGCCAGACTTAAGCAGACTAGAATAAGTTAAACTTGTCCATGTCCAAACTCGTCTTGTATATGCATAATTCATTTTTTCATAATTACATTTGTATGAACTGATAAACACAATGCTTAATTCACCAAAGCCCTCACAAATCTCACTGCTGTGGCAACGCACCCACCTTTAAAATGGCCAAACAACTTAGACCTGCTACCATCTAGTTTTCTGTTATAGATTAGTTCTTTGATCCCACATTAGCATAAGAGCAGGTTTGAGAGCTTTTCAGTAAAAATACTGAGTGACTTATAGGCTGAGCCTGAGCCCAGATATTTTCACAAAAAAGTTCCCTCCAAAAATAAGGAACATGACCCGGTCAACTGTGCAATTAGGCCATTATCAGCCTGGAGACACATTTCACCACCAATCAAATGTCTCAGACTCTAAATGGCCTCGTTTAGATAATGAATATTGCAACAATGTCCCTCATCTCCATTCAATTAAAACTCATCAATGAAAATGACCCTATCTTCATGCTTTTAGCCATAAAAATGGGCTAGAGTATTCACATTTAGTCCTAAATATTAAAAATTAGCTGGGAAATGTAAATTAGAAGAATTATTTTAAAAAACTGATAAACTGGCAGCTCAGAAGGAAAGCTCGAAGAAGCTTATGATAAGAAAACTGACAAAAACTAGCTAGAAAAAGTAGGTTTACACAAGAAATGAATGATACATTAAGTCCAAAAATCCTTCTCCTGGAGATTAATAAAAATCCTGACATGCTATTAAATAGAGAGACAGCATTCCCATGATAGAGGTGAATAAATATAGAACCATTGTGGGGTCACTCTCTCCCCCTAAGCTTCTAAAAAGTATGTCTAATATGTAGCACACACAGCTGTACAGTCAGGACCTTCACTGAATTAGTAAATGGTGTGTTTAGAGACTGAAAATCAACCCCACACTGACACATTAGTGGCTTTAGGCTGCAAATCAAATCAAAACTGTGACACATTTTCTCAACATGTGGCCAAGCACAAGTTAAAAAAGAATCAGTCTAAGGAATTCAGGACGACTGCTTGATGTCTGTAGGCATGAAGAATGTGACTAAATGAAATCCCTTCACTCTGAGTAGCATGTCTCTTAGATATATATGTCATTACATATGTAAGATTGATTAGATTTTTATGTGTCCAGACTTTTGTCATACATGGCATACTCCATGGTGTTTCAAATATTTTCCATAACTGAACATTTCTTATGGACACAAATTAAGCTAGCTATCTTATATTAAATATTAAATTAAAGTAAATCGCTTTGGATAAAAGCGTCTGCCAAGTAAAGTAAAGCTACTGTGCAGTAAAAGTAAGAATGTGAAAGAACCAGTAATAGCTAGAGCAATATGTGAATGAAAACTAAACTAAACTTAAATGAAAATGTACAGTTATGCTTGTTTGTTAATGTCCCACTCTTTTCCTTGGATATTTGATGGAATAAAGCTACTAAACTAGCATTTAGACTGTAACAAAACAAAAGCTGTTCTTGCATCTAAAAAAAAATAAAAAGTGTACCACAAAGATTATACAAGACAAAGCTTCCAATGCGGGGTTAGGGGTTAGGTATACAGCATGTAAGCATACAATATACAACAAAATGTAGTACACCCTGTGCAAACTAATAAAATGGAGAAAATGATTCTTTTAGTCATTCTTTCATATTTTTCATGTCCTCTTTTATAATTATTAACAGTGCTCCTGGGCATGAATTATAGCCATCTTCACCAAATCTGCAAAGCGATGTTCTGTTATTCTTCACGAATGATTCTTCTCAGCTTTTCAAGACCCGACCAAAAAATTTACTTTCAGCATTCATCGTGTTCTTTGGCAAATATAAAATCTTGCAGTTTTGTGAGTAATGGTTTTATTTATTTTTATCTGTAAAGGTTGACTTCATGCAATGTGCATCACACTGTCTGCTGAGTCACTGAAACACCACAGACACATTTCCAAAGGTAACCCTTGTGCCAAGTCAGAAGCCCTTACCCGTCTGTTTTGGTTGTATAAACAGTTAATTTGTGCATTGTCATTTGTCAAGCGTGGACTTCTCTTAATGGTAATATGTCTTTTCCTATGCATTTCAATTACCGCTTCAACTTTTAGCTTGTGTTCAGTAATGTGGACTGCTGATGCTTACTCTTTTCACCTCTTGCAATCTTGTTTATAACTAGTTTAACAAAGGTCTTATGTAGAGTTTCACAGCATTAGACACAACCTAGGGCTGTGCCAAATTGTTTTGTCTGATATATTATATTATTATATATTATTATTCTTCCTCATGATAGGAACTCCGTCATATTGACAATATACAGTAGTTGAATGATGATATGTTTGCATATGCGCTGTAACACTGGCATCTCAAATGAACCTACAAACATGACAAGCTAATTTAAAGGCTGAACTATAATATTGTACGATACCAGTTTCAACTGTTGACAAGGAGGGATTCGGGCTAATCATAAAATATGGATAACAGATTATGCTGTGAGGAAAATGGTTCAAATACTTCAGGAATATCAAATTCAAAAACCCTAATTTCTACTTTAAAATTAAGTATAAGGTTATTGTATATATAGTTCAACTTTGTATCATTCAGCATTTTTTTGTGACATTCCACAAGGATGTACTCACTCCTTTTGTATCCTGTATACAATACTGTTTTAACCACCAGCCTTCTTTAATGGTCCAAGTGCCAATCATTTTAAAAACCAGAAGAGAGCTGCATGTGTGCAACTGAGTGTGTATTTGTGTGTAAAATAGTACCATGAGCACGTAGCAGTGCCTCTGCAGTGAAAAGAGGGGACTGCAGCATATCAGCTGTCTCCACTATCAGCATGTCCTTCAGCCTCCGTAGATCCTGAGGCCGCAGGCCCTCATATAGCTACAGAGGAAAGGGAAAAGGTAAAAAGAGGAGGGAAAGAGGATGATGATAAGAGGACAATAAAAAAAGGAGGAAATGAAGGTAGGTTGACAGAAAAAAGTAAAGAACAGATTAAACAACAGGGTAAAACGGGGAAGGGAAGGGAAGGGAAGGAAAGGAATGTGGGTGGGGATAGGAGGAAAGACGAGGCAAACGGGAGAAGAAAAACAAATTATTAAAAACAAATCAAATATACTACAGCTGATTGTTGATAAATGTTTAGGCCAGGCCCAACTAACCAACTGATGATGACAAGAGTCAAATATCTTACTGCAGACTATTATTCTCTGCCTGCCTGCCTGCCTGCCTGCCTGCCTGCCTGCGTTTTTTTTGGTCCAAGGAAATCATCTCTAACACAAATGGTTGGCTGTCCAGTAGATTTCACTAGACTAGTCAAATGGTACTTGGTTCTAGGATGAAACAGACCAACAAAGTAAGTGAAAGAGTTTCTCCATACAAATAATGTCTTATTTATTCAATATATATGTACCCTAAAGCTTTGGGTTTGTCAACTGGGGACTACAATAACTAGGGAAGCTTTCTGAAAAAATTCTTATCTAAACAAAGTACAGTATAAAAAACAGTTTGAGCTTTGTTTTCAACAGTATAGCAGAAACTGTAAAAATCATGACAATTTTATTGCTAAACACATGAGATGAGGGGGACAAAATGTATACCCACTGCCTCTCTGTATGTTATTTTGTACCTCTCTTCGGTCGAGGGCTGCATACTCTGCCTCTATACCCTCTGCCTCAGGGGCAAGAGAGAAGACCATCTGTGACTCTAGGCACAGGGCCAAGTCCTTGTGGTGCTGCTTCTCTGCACAGTCACATGGAGTCTCGCGATTTTCGTTCTCCGCAAACAGGTCCGCTTCTCTCTGCACCAGGAGCTAAGCAAGTTAAAACCAAGGGGGAGAATGTGTTTTTGAATAATGAGGCTTATTAAGGCAGGAATAGTTATAATAAAACATAATAATTATTTTAATAATCAACATAATAAAATCACAATAACGTTTTGCATACATTTGCTTGTCCTGCAAACTGTATTTTTTCCTATAAATGCCACTATTCTGCTTTCAGAGAAAGTTTTAGGGCAATCTATCTGATAAAAATTAATACTGTTTAATAAACCCTTTTTTATGGGGATTACACATCTTGATTACACACAAAATCAATTTAAAAACTAAACATAGGTCCTTACAAAGGAAGGCATAAAAAGACACGCATGGTTATTTTATTATGTGACTCATATCTGACGCATCCTGTCCAATGAATTAACAAAGATGACCTGTGGTGCATAGCATCTCTTCTCAAATCTACTTAGGGAAAATACTGATCAAACTTAATATAATGGATGTAAAATACATGCAAACTACTGTCCTTTACTCTTGGTTCCACATCTACAAATATTCACAGTACAGAAGGGAAAATATCAAATAATTTCTGTTAACATCGGGGTTACTCTGACCCCTTTTATGTTTCTTCCACTCCAATTTCTCCCTGTCTTGGTAGGGCTCTTTACTTTTCATCTATGGAGGCTTTGATTCATACCAAAATGTCATAATACACTATATTATATCATACATTTGCCCAGACTGAAAAACATAATCTCACCTCAACACAAGTCTTCATGCCTGAGGCAGCAGCATAGTGCAAGCAGGTGTTTTTCTTGTTGTCGACAGCATTGATATCAGCACTCTCGTACTCTCCACGGTCCAGCTTTGCTCCGGTCCATGCCAGGATGATTTGCAGACATTCTGCCCGACGTTGTTTATCTTCATATGGGCGTGAGATACGAGGCTGCAGTGCCCCCTCTGAGGTCAGAATCTGGGGCCCCATGCAGAGAAGGTGCAGAGATGTCTCATTATGCATATTACGCTTGTTAGGATTTCCATCTTTGTTTTGGAGAAAAAACCTAAAAGGATGAGACAAGGACAGGAAAAACAGTTGATTTTGAACTATTACTTCTTCAAACCAGAAGTGGGTTTCCGTGGGGCACAAGCCAACACGTTTTAGTTAACCTTTTGCTTAAGGTCTAGTTGGCACGTAACCTAATACCTAAGATTTTTTATTTTTAGCTATGTTGTTTTTTTCTCTCATTTGGTAATTGTTACGCAAATACAACTCCATCAGTTAGTCTTAGTCTCATACCTAAATTACTTTAAGTGGAAACTATAATCATCACAGTAATATCTATCATTACATCTTTTCAGTTTTATGTTTTGACCAAGTAAAAAAAACTAGTAGAAATACAAAATTGAGAAAGCGTCTGATTAGTAAAGAAAAAATAGGCAAACACATTCAAGGTTGTTGTGGGATGGGAAGCTCTTGGAGCTATTTCCTATTCCATCCCAGCATGTTGCATTCCTGAGATCTGCTAACAGATGGCTATGCGGAGAGACAGATGGGACAAAAACATATAGAGACAAAACATAAAACGTTTTCTCTTATGATGCAGCAATACAGGCCTGTGTTGCAACAACCTGAAGAAACTAAAAAATCTACAAAATAAATAAACAAAATTTAAAAAAGCACAATTTTGCACCTATCTGAACAGATGTCACATAATTATTACAAATAATAATTACATCAATCAACAGAACTTACAGTACACAGTAGCAACAACCTAAATCACAACAAATTAGTCTTTTATCTATCAACCAATCTATTTTTTGCCTCATTGATAGCAGCCACAATTATGTGTCTCTGAATGTGCACATTATATCTGCTTGCTTACTACTTGTTATCTGGTCTATATCCTGACCTGAGTAGGCGTGTCATGGAGTGCCGGGCAGCATAGTGTAGAGGAGTGTTGTGCTGGTAAGACTCTCCATATGTAGAGTTGGGATCCAGAGCCTCCTTGAACTGTGGGTTGCTCTCATAGAGTTGGCAGGCCAGCACTTCATCCCCATTGATGAGAGCTTTACGGAACTTGGTCGCTGTGTTCCCCATCTTTTCTCCTACTGTGGGTCCAAGCTCTGACTGACTCAGCAGCCTCTTAAGTGGTCTTCAGCCTGGTTAAGTCCAATAGGCCACCATACTGAATATCCTAAAGGACAAAAATAGAACAGAAGTTTGATTCCTTTATGGTTATATCCAAATCCAACAAGGCCTTGTTAGATAAAAGCCAAGGTCACTGATCTTATCTGCTAAAAAGTTTGAGCCGATTTTCCCAATAAGCCAAACATAGTTTTATCACTGAAAAAAATCCTCTCTAAATTTTTTTTTTACTTTTAGTCTCTCTGAATTACAAAGACAAGAGATGCATCTCCATCTTGCTCAGGCTGCTCTGACACAAACCTCTGTGCCTGCATCACCACCACACTGTAATGCACCTCACTGTGTTTCTCTTTTTATTTTTTGTTTCAAATAACTACACATAGTGCCAATGAAGCTCCCACAGAGAGAAGAACAAGACTTCCTCTGCCATCACCATGAGCTTCCGCCTGTCTGAGCCAATGCTGCCCATCCTGCTGAGGGCAGGAGTCACTGTAAAGCAAGATATCCTCAACTCAAAAACGACATGCAGCGAATCAGCATTTCGCTTCCACCAGAGCAGCATATGGTCATGACTGTTTGGGTAGTGTGATGCCATTATGTATTTCTTGGGAGTTACAGACCATATCAACCTATATGACATAATTTCTTACGAACAGAATATTATACACTACTTAACTAAAATTCATTCATACTATCATTCAAATCCTACTGCACAATAATGCCTCGCTGTATGCATGTTAAATAGCCGAGCAAAAGACAAAATACTGCCAAATACCCCCAAGTGTACATACATAAAGCCAAACTTTCCATAGGCTAGCAGATAAGACTATTGTTTATTTTTTACAGTCAAGTGTGGATGGGTCTGACTCATTCTTACCTCATCAGCCATTCTTTACACAATAACAATGATCTAAAACTACATAAGAGACTGTGCATGCATGATAAAGATAAGAATGGAAAATTATGTAATTTCAGGTAATTTTCATAATCTCTGGGAAAGCATTACTCACTAAAATTTGATTAATTTTCAGTGTCATATAACACAGCTAGAGCTAGACACTAAAGAAAAAAAGATACATTTATATGTATATGTACATTTGGCAGACATATCTTAGATATAAGATAGCATATGGTATAACATAAGGTGTAAATGGATGAAATGTGGAAAGGGGCTGGGCCAGAGTTGGGGCAGGACTTTTTCTCCTCCTCACTCTCTGTAACATAATAAATCAATTTACATGCATGCATGTATAATTTGCCTTTTATTCTGTCAACCTTAATACCTAATATGTACATACATTAATGTATTTATTATTACTGTATTTTATTTACTGCCTATAACAGGATAAAACATCATCATGTAAAGAAAGAAGCCAGCTATCACAAGTTAACTTGCCTTGTATCAAAAGATCTATCTTGTGCCAATTGAGGGCAGACACCCTCATGCCACCCTCATGCCACCCCCAAGCCACAGTCAGCTGGCATGACACAAATAATGCCCCATTATAGGTGAAGACACTTAAGCACCTAATCTCTGAACAGTTATGTAACCTTATAGATGATGAAACACACTAAGGCTACTCTCCAAATGTATAACTAATTAACCTACCTAACTATAGTTAGCGTCACTCCCATAATATATTCCCAACCAGCGACATCTAACTAAGCATTAAAATGACAAACGTGTTGTCTGAGTTGTCTGCGTAGCTTGCCATTTGTCATTAAACCCCTTCACGCAGGCCTTTCCCCATGTTGTTTGGTGTTTACCATTTTAGACAGTTAGCTCAAATCGACAGCAGTGTTGTGTTAATGAACAGTCCGCGGTTACGCTTTGTTACATTTCTAGTTCATGAAAACATCCACTAGCCAACTGACCTTAGATAACGTTAACGTTGCAAACCATTCCGTTTGTTCAAAGTCCTAGTGTTAATGACAATGCACAGTGTTGCTTGCTAACTGTACGTTATTCAAAACAAAAAACATCATGACGCTAACATCTGCGTTGGCTAACGTCAGCGCATACGCTAGCGGGTCAGCTAGCAAGCTAGCCGCGCTGCTAGCCAACTTAGCTAGTTAGCACAGTTGATAAACTCACAGTGAACACTGAGTAACAAGTATTCCAACTTACACAGATGATACATCTCGTGGTTGTAGACCTGACCTTGTGAATGGACTTTCAGTAGCTATCGTAGGAAAACAATGGCTTTTCTCGTTAAGTTAGGCAATGCTTCACTAAAAAAGAATGTGTGCTCACTGCTATGATGTGCTCCTGTCAACTCTCGTTGACTCTGTGCTGGCTGTTATTCGGGTTGCCAGGTTTCAACACAACCGCCAAATCAGGCGGAGAAACGTGGCTCGTTTTTTTCCTAAGATTTAACCGTGCCATTTTCTGTTACCAACAGATTTACCACAGATATATACCGATAAAGTAAATATACTGATCACAATGGTTGTAGCCCATTCAAAGAAAAGACCCCTGTATTCTCCTCTTCTGTGCATATGTGCAATGCAGTCTGGCAATAAGAATGAGCCTGTCTGGGATGGGATTGTCCAAAATAATAAGTTAAAACACTAGACTTTCTGGACTATTGCTGTAACCATGTGATTAAATTGTCGTGTCCGATGCACTCAGTCTGTCGCAACTCAACAGGGTACTGTAGTAAAATATGTGAGTAAGTACAGTTACATGCCACTAGAGTGCGACAGAGTCCACCGAAACGAACAAACAATGACTGAACGTGAGTTTGTGTTTTTATCCCTTGAACTTGAGTCTTACTTCAGTAAAACTTCACATTTCGGAGCAAAGTAAATACATAAAATAAAATAAAGGAAAATGATCAGAATTAAAGTGACTTTACCCTGTATGTTTTTATCTGGTGTGTTCATATGGCCCACCAACTAAGCAAATGCTTCTGTTCAACATACACAACAGCCCATCATATGTGAAACAGACTACATTGTATTTAAACATCTCAAAAATGTCTTAACTTGAAATAACTACTCAGATAATCAACTGAACACGTGCCTTTTATTATCAAATATCTGAACTTCAAGTGAAAGTAGGCTATATACAGCATAATCTTCTATTTAAGAGTGCACAAATTTCTTAGGCCTTTAATAAATAATCTGTAAACACATAAGTGTAAGGCAGATACAATAATGTATGCAACAATAAAACACGCATGGCACTGTTTTAGAAAAAAATTTGAAAATTAGAAAAATGCTTTGGCACTTTTAAAATTCCAAATACAGAGTTACTTAAATTGCATACTCAAAAATGATATATTATCAAGGAAAGCAGATAAGTCTGCATCTCAGTGTGGCAATGTTTAATGTGCCACATATCATTACTTTTAATGTCATTCTTTTAATTTGTCCTTTATATTTCCTGTGGCACCACGAAAAAAAATGTGTTTCATCACTGAGACAAACTCTGGGTGTGCACATGACACAAAAGCAAAGTAATACTTCTTATTCATGGTAGCAGATAAAGAACAATCTAAATGACAAAAACACATATTGTACAGTCAAAACATTCAAGGGTTTGTATAAAATGAATAGTAAGCTGCCATGCTTTTGGATAAGGAAGCATCTTTGCTATAGGAGCTACCACTGGTGACATCAGAAGCCAAGTCTTCACACTTGATGTCAGCGGGTGAGTCTTGCGTGCTCGGGCCATTAACAGACAAACGCCTTCGTTTACAGGCCGTGGAATAAGAGTCAGCCTTGTCAAGAGAAAGAGCTGATTGCTGTGACTCTGTCCAGGAGGAGATCAGGCCTCCACTGCTGTTCACCTCCTCTTCAATCTGTGGTTTAACTTTTTCTGAACCTTCTGGGAAACCAGCTGTTGGACTGGGTCTCGGAGACCAAGGGATGCTGGAGGTGACCTTTCTCTGATATGGTGCTCGGGACCCCCACCCTGCCGACATGGTGGTGAAAGGAGAGTCTGGATAGTAGCTGAGAGCATGGGATGTTTGCATGGACAGGGATTTGATACTATAAGGAAGCAGGGAGCTTGAGTATTCACCCTCATAAGGTGTCAGATCTAACTTGTTGCTTGTGCTACTGCTATTTCCCCCTTGTTGCATGGAGGCGACAAACCACCTCTGTGAAGCCCCATCTTCAGTCTGAGGTGAGAGGAGGCTGTTAGTCTGTGGTACTGCTCTCTCGCTGTTGTAGAAGCGGTTCTGGGGAAGGTTGTTGACAAATTGGTCCTGGAAGAGGGGCTGCATGGTGTAGCGGGCTCCAGGCACAATCTGGTGGGCACGTGGTGAGTCGGTTGGAGATGGAGTGAGGCGGTCATTCTCTGGAGCTGTGTACATACTAAAAAACATACATGTACTTATGAACATGAGGCCAAAGAAAGTCAGGTAACTGAGCGAAAAAATAACCTAATATATCAACATTTCAATTAAAATTATTTATGAAACAACATTCTCCATATTAACGAAACACCTACTTATATAAATGTACTCTACTCTAAAGAAAAGAAAATATGGAATTTATACATATGTTATAACTGATGAGCAATTAAATAAAATACTCACGAATCATAATTATCTCTGAATCCTTTGGCAAAAGGGTTGTGGTCAATTTTTAGTTGCGTGATCTAAAAGAAAGAAGATGGAATAATAAGATGATATAGAGAACAAGTGTGAAGGCCCAACAGTCACCAAACCTAAAGTGTTTTTAAGTAAAACAGCAGCTCATTAACACAGAAATTGCTATTCATGTCCACTGTATGGATTTCAAAACCTCTAACTCAAAAACATATTGTGTCACACAAAGGCAGAAAGTACCTGAGTGCATTTACTCAAGCACTGTACTTAAGTAAAGGTAACTGGACTATTTCCGTTTTATGTTACTTTCAGTTTTACTCCACTCTAATTCAAAGTTTAATGTTGTTCACCACATTTATTTATGTTTGGTAATGGCTACTTTTGCAGGTGTAGATTCAAGATTAAAATTCAATGAACTAATAAATGCTAATGGATTAGTAGAAATTGCCTTTTATCTGGTAGTGCATAAAGTGGAAAGAAAAATGATTCCAGCTTTATCAGCAAAACTGTTTGGTTCCAGTTTTGGTTTTAATAGACATTTTTTAACCTATGAAAGACTTGCACGTTTGTGTTTCCAGCAGTATTTAATTCAGTACTGTTAAAACATTGTTTTTCTGTGGAGTTCTTGTACTATTGTACTTCTATTCAATTTAGAGTTTGTGGCCTACTTAGCACTTGAGCTTGAGTAGAGAATTTGAAGTAGACCTACTTCTACTCGTCCTTGTTGTGTTGTTTAGGAAATAGACTACTTGAGTACTGAGTTTGTGGACTATTACTACTACTACATTTCGTGTCACGGGAGAAAAGTCGACGTGATTTTTTCATGCTTACATCGGTGTTCTGGTAGGCAGTGACAGCTATGAACTGAGTCTCTGGAAAAGTGAAGCTCTGAGTCTTTACGTCATTGTTGATGTCCTCCACCCCGTCCTCCGTCACCTCCACGATGTGCAGCCTCGGCTGATACTTGTGCAGCGACTGCATGACAATCATCTACATCAGCACGGTAAAAAAAAAAAAAAACAGAAAGAGAGAAACATAATTCGTTAAAATGGATCACTAACACGACGAGCGTGTACAAAATGGCGCAAAACTCTTCAGCACTCGACCACAGCGTCTTTTTTCGTTTTTCGATCGCATATTTAATTATCTTTGAAATAAATGTGTTCGTTTGCACAGTTTCTGTTGAAATTAAATCCATCCATAAAGTAGATTTAAAAGGCTGTCAATTAATATGACCGCACAGTAAAATAACTCCCAGTTGTGGACTAGTAATTGAAGGTAGGTTTATTCGACAATCAAAAATTAAATACATTTTACTATGTAGCCTATGAAATGCAATTGCTACTGAATAGTACTAAAATAAAAATAAATTAATTAACGAAACTTGTTTGGCAAATGAATATGGTGTATTTAAAGATTTTGTGAGGGTTATTGTTACTTTATGTTTATGTTGCTGTAGCCTACCTGTGAGGTGGAACTGTGATTTGTTCCTTTGTTGTTGGTGAGTTTCAGTTTGCTGAAGGAGATTTCTTGTCTCATCCAGTGGGCCCCTGTGTTTGGAGACTCTGGATGGATGTATACTTTGTTCCCTGAAGTGTAGAAATATTTCAACTTCAAACTCTTGTAGCTATACAAATAATACTTTAATAGGTTATTTGTTGAAAAAACACTGAGCAGGCCTATATTTTAAAACGTGTAATATGCTTTAAAAATAATAAGAGAATCCAGTGTCTGTATATCAAACTATATAAGGCACATAGTCTTGCAAATAAAAATCACAGGCTACTAATTCTAATCCTATTTTGGTATATAAGTTTAAGTTTTTTCCAAAGTTGTGTTCAGAGTAAAAGATTCAATTTAGACTTAAAACTAAAACTAAATGAAATGTTAAAAATGTCAAATATCGACCTTTTTCCGTACCTTGGCTGCTGCTGTCCGCCTTCCCACAGGTGACCCACTTGCCACCCTGAAATCTCCAGTGGTTTGGATCCGCCAATACCACCTCCACAAACACGTTGTAGTGCGCTGTCAAACTGAGACCAGCTATATTAAAACTGAGGAACGGGAACATCCGCCTGTAAACACAAAAGAAAAAGCACATGAACACAACGCACTGGGAACTATAGTCACTTTAAATAATGCATGTCTTGGATTTATAGCCCAGAGAACGTTATTGTTAAAGTGAATGAGGTGAACTGAGGTAGGTCTAAGGTGAAAATCAACGGGAAAGTTATTGTCTCACCTGCCCTGCTTGGTGATGATCATCTCGGTCTGGTGCCGGTGGAACTTGAGCCACAGAGGTCGGTTGCAGAGGTAGACCTGGGCCCTCATCCCCGGGCCTCCGGCGGGTAGAGTCATGTTGCTGAGCGCGGACCCTGACCCGGTATAGGGAGGATAGATGCAGCCGGTGCTCTGCCCGAACTGGTAAGTTGGACTGAAATGACTTCGTCCGGCTGTCTGGGGTGAAAACCCGGCGGGAGGCAACACGGAGCTCAAGTGCAGAGTGGAGGGATACCTGCTGGCGGGGGACGGGGTGTAAACTGTCCCACTGGGGGTGTAAGGAATGAATGAGCAGGGATTCGCTGTTTCTGGGTTTGGTTTGGAAACAGCTGGAGGGATATAGTACCGGTCAGCACCCATCGGGTGCTCGGTGTACCTGCTGCCAGTAGTCGTATCATCCGCATCCACAGCTGGAGACTTGCGCCTCTCATCCGCCGCTTCCTTCGTAGAAGAGAAGGCGCTGCTCTCCCCTTCACCGCCGAGCATGGCTGCTCAAGAGATGTGTCAGAGGTTGATTGCTTTCTTCCTAGTTTATCCAATTTTCTCCAAGCGTTTCCTTCCCCCTCTGTAGTCGCTTAAACTTTTGTGTTTATTAGTTCTGTCGAAAAGCTTCTTCTGCCTGAGACAGAAATAGATTATGGTAAAGAACAGCGCAGGGTAGCTCACATATGTAGCTGAGTCAGAAGCTACATGAGTCACCAACATTTCAAAGCACTAATACAAGTGTCAAAAGTAGGTAAGTTGCACGAAAACACAGCGAGGCGGTTGTGGAAAGTGACCGTCATATCAAAGTCCAGGATCTCTGTGGGCGTCGTCAGGGTGTGGCTGTGAAGATCGTGGTACACGGGCCTGCTAGATTAGAACTTTTGAATTTCAGTCATTGTATTATTTTAGGAATCAGTGACTTTACCGTAACTTCAAAAACAACGTAGCCCCTTTCCCTTTCATTTAGATTTCCCCCCCTGTGTTGTTAAAATAACTGAGATAAAAGATAATTCGGTTACATTTAGTGTAAGTGTGTCTTATTGTGTCACATTTAGGAGTTATATATAGTTCAGACAGAAGTATAAGTGTGTCTGTGAGTGGCTCCGTTACCTGGTTAACCATCAAAAAGACTGATCCTTATTTTACTGGGACAATGCTGGAGGGGAATCGCTTCGAGGTAAGAGCCAGTTTCTTGTAAATCATATGACAAACTTTAAGTAAAGCACAGATTTTTTTGTGGTGTAAATCTAAAGTGAAAGCTCGCCCACTCCGTTGAATGTTTTGAAACAATATGGAAGAATAATACGAAAGAATAAACCGCATATTTTCGATTAAAAAATATAGTGCTTATTATTTGTTGTAAATTTTGATTTCATAATGATAACTACGACATAGTTAAAAACATTTAGCTTTATAACCATTTCTTTGTAAAAAATAATAAAAATATAAACGAATAAAAATAACGTCAATAAAATAATATATACATATCATGAACATGTTTTATTTTTATTAAAAGCCGGGCTACTGTAAATGTGATGAATTTAATCCTATATTAGTCTATTATTCACAGTTGCTCTAATGAATTTGCATTTATTCAGTTCTAATGTGGCTCTGTTTCCCCAAGGGATAGCCGATGTGAAAGGGGGAAACAGACAATTATTTTTCCGTTTGATAAAACCTGTGATGTTTCTTGGATCAGACAGTCCCATGTGAAGAACGACAACACACACACTTAAACAGATTCTATTGAGATAAATAAAATAAAAAGAAACACAATAGACAAGTGAAATAAATTATGGTCGCTCGGTAATTTCAAATAACTGTTAGTTACATTTTGGGGATAATAAAGCCTGGTTTGTTTTTTGTTATACTTTTAAATAGGCTGCACATCATTTTTTTTCATCAGGCTGTAAATTAAAAATGTAAGTGTTCAAATACACAAACTTACCAAGCGATTCCTTTGTACGGTTTCCGTCTGCAAGGCAAGGCACCAAAAATATTCTAAACTGAATAAAACTGTCTTAGTCAACACGCGAAACAACCTGCGATGCTGATCCCACACCAGTATATGCCATCAACTTGTGATCGGGGTTGAAGTGGGAGTAAAACATGAAGCCTGAGCTGTGTGGAGGCGGACTGATCAGGCGCACTCCCGCTCTCGCCGCTCCTCTCTCCTTGTGGCCATGACGCACAGATAGCAGCCTATTATCAGATTCTCTTCTGATCTCCAGGGGAGGGGTAGGGGATCCTCAGCATCACAGGTAAATATCCATCCACGAATTGTTTCTCATCACTAGAAGAGACCTCGCTAAAATACGAGTCCCATTGTGTTTTTGAGGGTCAAAAGTGCAGTGGAGCTTGTGGTGACCTTAGTGTATCTGGGACATTTTCATTCCTGCGTAATACCCACAGTCAAAAATATGAAAGGTGCTGCTAATTTCAGTTTCAACTAGGCTTCAGTCGGTAATACCATAATAACACGGTGTAGAAAACGTGCCAGACTGCGTAACAATAACTTGGAAAGTAGAAATGCCTCCGTGGCGATAATAAAATCATAAAAATAAACGCAATTCTTTCCTTTTCACGTCAGTTTTGTCACAGTGGTTGCATATAACTGTCGTGATTACAACTCAGCTGTACTAACTCAGACAATCAATATGACACCATCACATATGAGCGCTAATGGGTGCTGAAGAGTGAGGAGCAGCAAAAGAAATTGTTATAGAGGGTTGCATGTGCTACTCTGTGTGATAGTGCTATAATGAGGAGGGAGAGAGCAAACACAGAAACAAAGGTCTGCTTGTGTTGATTTGACTGCGAAAAGGCGAAACACACATGCATATTATTTTCAATGCAGTAGAACATTGAAACCAACAAGTTTATACCACAACTCAAATACAGACTGTGTATCTTCACTGAATTCTGGGGTTCATTACAATAAAAGAGCACAAGTCTAATGGTGATCGTTGGCCATTAGCTGACACACTATGCAATAAGGTTAGTCACAAAAACATGACGAACTCACAGACAATTTTAACTCTTAAAAGGCCTCATATCAAGTTTTTTCCTCTTCAGTACCTTACACTGCTTTCAGTTCAAAGGAAACCAAATTCAGCCTCTACATTAAGCTGCACTGCTGTGTTGATGGCACACCTTAACAGCTTAAGGACCAGACGATCTTCAGCTGCATCTGTAGTTTACATGTGAAAGAAAAGAGAGAGGATTAGTGAAGGAGGTCGCCACCTCTGAAATAAACACGCTGCATATCAAACAAGACAAATCAACAATTTGGATAAACTGTTTGAACAGCAAACAGTCTAAAGCTAATACACTTCACCTGATGGCACTGATAAACTGATTGAGTCGTTTGGTTATTTCAGGAAGTAAGAATTCACAGATCTTGGTGTGCAAAATAGTTTCACAGGTTCTAAATTAACTTTGAACTCATAGTACTCTTCTCTACGTGCCTGTTTCCCCCTAGTCAACTGTATGAAGACTGATCTGTGCTGTTATTTTCAGTCTAACATCTGTATATAATGACCTATTATACAGCATGTGTGAAGGTTATAAAATGCTAATTCTGAGGTGACAAATCATATAGAATTCAAATCCAAGCACATTAAGCTCCCTCACTCCCTGTAATTTAGCAAACGATCCATCTGACATACAAACATGCTTTGGTGGTAAAACCAGTGAGTCAGAAGTGAGAACTTGTGGAGTTTTGAAAGTTTCTATTAAAGTTTCTATTTGTCCCAGCACTGCAGCAGAACGTGTGTATGTGAATGTGAGTTCGGCACTACAAGGCTGCTTTTACATTCATCTGGGGATTTTTTTCTGTGCTCACCTTAAATCTCAGTTTAACTCGTGTAGGTATGAATTTTATTTGTGTGATGTGTAAACTTGAGAACTTCAGGTTAGATACGCAGAAAATGTAGACTTTGTAGAATTTGTCATTTTTGTGGAAATGCCTGTGCTGCCTTCTCAGTATAGGCATGGGCCTCTAAATCTTAAATGTCATTACTTATTTTTTAAAACCACTTCTACACATAAAATGTGGCTGTTATGTTTATTGGGAAGACTGTGTGAGTAGCCTCGCTCCTCCCTCTGTCACGCTCGATGAGCAGCTTCCCCTAGCTGTGCCTGCTTTTTGACACATCTAAAGGGCTGTTTCTGAAATCTTGCCATCCTGCCAGCCACCCCTCCCACAGGGTTCATGCCAGGCAGGAGGAAAAAAGCTGGTGACCTGGCCATCGCTGTCCTGCCATAGGCCACTGCCACCCTGCTGACAGCAGAAGGTCTGTTGGTCTGAAGCCACGCCAGGAACTCTGCCCACCACAGCTTGTGATGTCACGACAGATACGCTCTCAGAGGAGACTTCTGATTGGCCTTCTTGTTTGCCTTTCTCACTTCCTTGGACCTGCCCTCTCAACAACTTACAGACATACAAATGTAATTAATTATCACTTCAGCTAAATGTGATCTCAGCTTGCTGCCATCTTAGCTGATCAGCTGCCTTCACAGATCATACAGGAAATGTTCTGCCCTTATCTGAGCTACAGTAAATTGTATATGAATAGGACTGAAGGCTTTGTAAAAAACGTAGTTGTCAAACAAGTATAATTTTACATTTTTACAAGTCATCTACTGTCTATTGCTAATTAGTTGCTAGTGCGTAAAGACTAGTTTTCTTAGATTTTTTGTATCACATCAAAACTTTCATCCACAAACGTCTTACAGAGGTATTATAAAACTTTACAGACTGACTCGTTTCATAAAAAATTATTTTAAATGAAGTGAAAATGGAAACGATAAACACATACATACATCTTTGATAAAACCTTGATGTAATATAGCAAAAATCATTGAGATACTAACAGTCACCAATGAAAGTTTTTACTGCAGGGCTTCAGATGGCAGAAGGTGAAGGGCTCTGGTGATCCTCAGTGCCCATCCCACCCCCTACGCTTACATTTATGGTTTGGTCCTACATCCTGTTAAGAGTAGCAGCAGGAGCGGACCATCACATTTGGTGCTCAGCGTGGGGGCAGTTGGTGAGCTGTAATGTTCCAGCTATCCCATGGAGATACACTTCTGCCTCTCTGCGAAGATTTGGTGTTTTCTCATTTGCATTTGCTAATGAGATCCTGTTTGCATGACTTTATACTGGAAGACTATCTCTCTGGATATCTTTTTACAGGAGGTGGATGAGGTCCCATTTATTTAACCATTTATTAACTGTTCAGTCCCATAAAGATTAAGAATATCTTTTGCAGGAAATATCTGATTACAGAAGTAGCATTATAGTAATGTATTCCTACAGACAAATTAAAATGATATATTCAAAAAACCTCTTGTCAGAGTAATTTTGTTTGTACTAGTAACTACTTTACAGTGAAACTCATAAGTTGGCATTTAACAAAGACAACTGAGAGATTTATGAGATCAACAGTCCCAACCCAGTCCAGATGTTGATCCAAATCAAAAGTTTAACACTAACCCTTCTCTTTTCCATGAGGGAGCATACCATTTCACTAAGGATCAAGTGTCTGAGCCAGTTCACCCTGATCACAACTTCACACAAGAGATTCATTTTCTCAGAAGCTTTCCTACGCCAAGACCCATGACTTCCAAAATCACTTATCTTATGAGAAGTTTGAGAAGTCACAGGCGAATGCCAATTAGGGCCTGTTTAGAGCACTTCCTCGTTACCACCCAATCTGTACTGTTAAGAATTTGTGCCCACCAATCTGCCAGTGTCAGCGTCCCCCAAAGACAGTTTCAGTTAGATTTCAGGTCATAGCCTTAAGTTACTGCTTCAACAAAAGCAAGTTGACCCTTAAAGTTACTGATGTGTTAAAGCCTGCACAACTAGTACCTAGGCTATGAATACAAAAATCTTTTATGGACAACACACTTTATAGATCCCCTTGGGGTAATGTGTACAAGTGTGAAGCTAAAACAACCTGTAGGAGAATAAAGTGGCAGGGTGGTGCAGTGGTTAGCACTGTCGCCTCGAGGACAAGTGGTTAGGATGATGGATGGGTGGAATCGAGATTCTAGGCAGCTTTTTCGCCATGTGACCTCTGACCTCAGGGACAATCAAAAATTGCTTACATGGATCAACTAAACATCATGTATTGTTAAGTCTATACTGAATTTACTGAGTCAAATTCCCCCTCTAATGTATTTAATTTGAATTAATTGTTTAAATCCCAGAATCGTAATCACTGTAATGTAGCGATTCTCTCAGTACAATTGAGAATGTCTTTCACACGACACACATGGAAATTTAATAGAGCTATACATTTCCACAGCAGTATAAAACATCAGTATAATAAATAGTAAAAGAAGAAAATATATTCTCTGTATCGCTCTGAAGAATGTCCTTTTCTCCAGTGGAGTGGAAAGAATATTTTCTCCATTATGTCCTGTCTCTGAGCAGACAGGGAGGGACCTGAGCATGTTTTTTCTCATATGGGGAATCTGCTGACTGTGGTATCACATTATGATTAACAATTTAACTACGATAGCCTTCTTTCCCCATTGTTATTCTACAGACGACTGAGAGTAAGCGCGAAATGCCAGCAACAATACGCAGGCTTCATTAGATTCATTGATTGATTTATTGTTTTCCATGGTTGTAATCACTTCCCCCAAGGTAATTTGTAAGCTCTTTATGGTTCAGAGGTATAAGCCTGAGAGTTAATTAATCTGCTTTGTTTAGAAGTTTTGGAAGTAGAAATGCCCCTCTGAATTGGTAACTGCAAAAACAGTCTCTGGAACTTAGAATCCCTTGTTTACAGAGAAAAGATCAAAACTAAGCAGATAAACAGACACAATTATGTCTGGATGATTTCTGGATTTAACTTGATTTATGTTTACTCTGTTAGTTTTCTTCTTGTCTCATTCTAATTAAGGACTTTGTCCTATACACACTCTTCAGCATCTTGTAAAAAAGAAAAAAACAGACGTTGTTTGCCAATTTGTGTGTTAGTCACTTACATTAGCTCTTGTTGCAGAAAAAATTAAAATAATTCCCCCTCTCAACTGAAGTATTTTCACCCCAGAACCCTTTGTTTTGACCAATTTCTTAAAAACTTTGGACTTAAACTAAAGCGACACCAAGCCCCTATTCATTCACCCTTAAAATCTGATACTAACTGGCTTTTGTCAGTCTTAATTGAAGTCCCGGCTTCCTATAATTGGCTTTTCAATGGCATGTGAATGAGAACTGCTGTTTATGGGTTAAGTGCATCTTAATCATGGCTTTAATCCAGTCATTAACAGAGTAACATGAGGTGTTGAGAGGAGTGAGGAGAGGTTGTTAATTGAGAAGCTGCTTCCTGACTCCCTGCGCTGTGTGCATGTGTTTGTGTATGTATACATTTTAGGTGTATATGTATGTTTTACTTGTACACGTACGCTTATTTTTGGAGTCCTATATGCGGATAAGACTGACAAAACAATAATGAATAGGAACATCTTGCAAAAATTTAGCAATGTGAGTGATATTTTATAGGGCACACTACAAGTAGCCACTTTGTTTTTATGTATATGTAACAGATTTCTTTAGATCCACACTCGAGAGAACAAAAAGAAAATATTTCCTCTACAGCACTTTGAGAGCGAAACACAAATTTACAGAAAACATTAAATAAATGTTTCTTTATTTGAGAAATTTCATCAGAAAACAGATGAAACTGATGCCTGCTGACTGATGAAAATACATACCACTACTGATTGCTACTTGCTATTGTCTACAAAACACAACTCCTCTATACCAGCCCCATTCCTCCCTATTTCTCAGCTGTCACATTCTCACTGAGTTTTTCTCACTGTATATTTTAGCACCTATCCTCTGAGTGAGGCCTGTGTTCTTCTGTACCACCCCTCTTGTATTCATTTTAAAAACACGAACACACACATGCACGCACAATGCACAGAGCATTGAATCAACACGATTATATTGATTAAACACACTGCTTTTAGACATAGTCCTGATTTGCACCATCTTTTGCAAGGTGTATTTTTCACCATTTGCAGTGTAATTTATTATAGACTTCCACACACCCACTGATCCTATAAAAGCACTGTCAATTGCTCCAAAATCTTTAGTGCTAGTCACCTTCTCAGAGAGGATCATCAACAAATAAGCCTCTGAAAATAGCCCATTCATATTCTGCTGGTGGCATAGAAACTGAGCAAATTAGGCTCCAAGAGAGAAAGTACTGTACATTTGGGGTTGAATAGCATTGCAATCAATGGGAATCTGGTATTGAATTTACTCACTGAATCCTTTCCCGGTCTGAATTCTTTTCGGTTTACTTTTCATTATTATTTATTAATTTATTACATTATATTTCCAGAACATCTCTCTGTACTAATTATCACATTTCTGTGTGTATTCCTTCTGTGACCATCCATGTGTGGTGGCGCTGCACTCAAATGACTAGATTTAGCCACCTAAATTCATCACTGAGTTAGCACAGTGTTGAGTGGACTGTAAGTCTTTAATTAAAAACAACAACAGTTTCTGCTTTTGGGTGGTTTATGGATAGCATGTCAAAATGGAAACAATCCTGTCTGTTCGGGCAATCGAGATTCATTAAACAAAGACAATGAGTGATGACAACAGTGCACCGACTACAGCTAGTCCAGCACTGCAAACAGTTCTTGCTGGCAGTGACATCTCCACAGCGCCAGACACCCCTGTTGACACCTATAGTAGTGAACCTACATGCAACATTGCTTTTTAACCGGACAGGGAAGCAATGGTGTGAGTGAGAAAACAGAGATAGTAGAATGTTACTGACTGTGCTGCCATGCACTCATATGTACACTTTCATAAAAATGAAACATTTACTTTAATTAATTTTATCTTGTCAACAGATTTCATGAAATTTTATTATTTTAGTTGAAAGCAGTTGACATAATTACTAATTAGATTAAATACATTCAGATTGTCAACAGATTCCGCACAAATTACTTAAGTAGACTCAACACATTTTTTTCATTTTCTTTTGTATTGTGTTTCTTTCCAGCCTCTGATTCATTTAACATTTTAGAGTCATAGTTTGTTGCAGAATTGGGTTCTGTTTATGGTTCTGTTTAGACCCCAAATAGTTTTGTCTGTTCCACTATAAATGTAACATAATATAATGTGACAAATGCATCCGGATTATTTTATACTTTTCACTGTCTGTCCCTACTCAAGTTATTTTTAAGAAAGCAATATTGATAAGCACTATTCCATTCATTTATTTAGAGAGCAGGCCAGTCTCCCTGTCCAATAATCTGATGGTAAATGTTCTCTCTAAACTGCTGTACCATCTCAGTCCTTTACACAGAAGAAACAATGACAAAATCAAGCAGAAATTCTCAGCAGATTACAAAATTCCAAAGATAACAACTTGAACAATTTGACAAAAACTGCATGACACACAAGAAGGGCTGGGTGATACTTTAATATGGTCTAATTTTATGGTACAGCTATACTGTATTAGACTGACTGGTAAATAGAAGCATTACCAGAACTTAATAGTTACTTCACAGTTTATGTACTTACATATGTATGTATGCACAAAAGACAAGGTTGTTTTATGTTGTCTACTGCTGCAAAAGGGAGATGGATGTGATAAACTCATGAAAGCTCACAACTGGAAAAAAATAATTTTTCTGTAGTATCCCAAAACGTCTGTGTCTTGTATATATGATTTTCAGCATATTTTATATACACATACGACGTTTTGTATGCTTTTGGGTCACTTGTGCTGTATGTTTTGGAGTCCTGGCATGGAAACCCTAAGCGTCTAGTATGCGCTTTATTGTGCAAATCTCAATGCCTGTTGCCATCAAATCTGATTGCAGCCCTTGATAGTTTCCTTTTCCTGCCACATCCAGGTACTGTAACCACTGTTCCTTTAACTTTGAACTTGTGAACTATGTTTCTGATTAAACATGCATTGCCTTTGTTATCATTTTGTATCCTCGTCCTTGTTTGTGAAAGTCCTTGTCTTTGTTTCTCTTAACTTTTTTGACAAATCTTTTGACTGAGCCATATTTCTAACATGCAGTCAAGACATTAAAAAAAAAACCCCAGCCAGTTCAGGTATTTAATGTGAACAATTTTGAGACTGCAGTAGTCATTAAAGTTGTGTTTAGTGTTGAATTTGGAGGCAACACTTAAAACATTAGTTGTGTCGAGCTCTTGTTGTTGGTTTTGTTCATTGTAAACATCTGAAAGTTTGTACATTTTGGCAGTATAGCTTATTTGCAATGGAGTTTGTACAACATTCAGTGCAGCTGTGTAGATAGTGTATAGATAGTTCTTATATGCAAATGTTTGTACGTTTATCTTTATAAAAAATCTTAAAAAACAGCTTGTATCTAAAGTGGCAGAAGTTCAACCATTCCAAAAGTTCGACTGTGTATATGTTGAAATTCTTTATAACTCCATTTCCAGTTTGTGTGTGGATGTGTTAATGCTATGTGTATCCGTGTGTTATTTTAAGGTGTGAAAAACCTAATGACAAGATGAACACTGTGGGCCAAGCTTGACCTCCCTCAAAGCTTCTCCACACACACAACTCTAGCCGTGAAAGTGTGAAAACATTTACACGCCATTTACAGCACGAGATGACGCTTCCTCCCAGGTCATTGGGTCATGCACACACACACACACACACACACACGCAAATCACTGTGAGGCCAACAGGCAGGCGACATCACTCTCTGATGCTGACAAAGAGGGATGCTGGTAATTAATTTAATTTGATGAAATGAATAAAAAAATAAAGATGACAACTAATGAAGATTTTCTCGGAAAGCACAGATGAAGACCGATGTGTGTTCACCATGACTGTACTGGAGAATACTTACTATAATAAAGACAGAGTGAAGACATAATGGTGCACTTTATATAGTCTGAACAGTGGTTTTATGCATTTATATATGTCACAAATTTTATTTTCCTTGAGCACACACATAAGCACACTCACACACACACGCTGATTCACATAAGTCGTTACTTCTGAGATGTTATAAAAACTTCTCTTTTATCCATTAGAAAACTATCGATCTTGTGCTTTGCCTTCTCTACTTGATGGGTTTTTTCTGTCATAATGGAAAGTCTCCCCGACCATTTCTTCAGCCTATTCTTCATTTGGAGTAATTATAGATGGAGAGGTAAAAGATGTTTTTTCCCCTTTCTTTTCTTTTCTCCTTCCTATCTATCTTCCTCTCCTCTGTGTGCATTCAGAGGAGCTCTCACCACTGCATTCTTATTAGGGACATGTCTGAAAGGCTCTCCGCAGCATGTGGTGTCCTCTGACCATCAGCAATGGCTGCTTTTTGTTGGCATTAACAAGCCAAGCAACCAAGGATAGCTTTTCAACAGGTACAAACTTTTCCTTTTAGATAATTAACCGCATTCAGACACTCAGTGCACTGTAGGCAATGTGGGCACAGAAGCCCAGAGAGGATCGTATCCTAGAAAAAAGGGTAGAGAAAGGGAAGAGAGATGGAGAAAATTTTTTTTTATCAAAAGACAAGATGTTCTCTTTGGTGTTGTTTAGTGCTGCTGGATTCTATACCAAACTCCTATTTAAATAACATGTTCTTCTATTCTGTTCTCCTTGTTGTCCACATGTCTATCAGTTTCATCTTTTCATCAAGATGGACCACCTAATGAGTCAAAACTCTGGTCATTGTAGAATGGTCAAAGGTTTGCTGCCTTAATGAATGGAGGAAACACATGAAGGGCTGAATGCGCTCCCTCGTTCCTGTTTGACTTGCTGCAAAAGCCCCAGGATGCCTCCTGAAGAAGGCCTCCTCCATCCATTGCCGTCTCATCTGTTGTTAAAGAGGGCATAAAGCAAAGGAAGAGGGGAAAAGTAATTTTCTTCCCCTGACTATCCATTCTTTCAGTGGGTTTCTTCCACTTTTTTGTCTGTGAACTTTCATAAAGATTATAATTATCTTTTTGAGAGGCCCTCAAGTGAGAACGAATGGAGTCTTTGTACCCTTCTCTCTTCAGCCCTCTCCTGTTTCTGGCAAGAAGGAAGTCATATTAACATTTGGTCTTCCCCTTCTACAGATGCAGAGAGAAAGCCAGCTGTGTCTCTAAAAAAACTGTGCAACAACTTCATTTACAAACATATTTTCAGAATCCCAGCTGAGCAGAACAGGACAGAAAGATAATACAATAACTGCAGGGGCTGTCAAATTTCTGTCTTACATTTACCATTTACCTATATGCAGCACTGTCATGAAAAAACAGAGACTTTAAAAATCTTTTAATATAAGAGAGCCCCAAGAAAATCATGAACATTTTACCCACCAACAGCTACATGTTTATTGATCTGGCGGCAGAGATGACTGGTCAAACTGTCACCCCCTTCACCGTCGATCAAAGCCCCTCCTGCTCTCACCCACCCCTCCATGTATCCCTCTGACTTCCATCCCCAAACTCTTCTGGCTGATTACTCCTAATGTAATTTTAATTAAAAACTGTGGTGTCAAAGGGTTTAGCCTGCCTGAGAAGCGAGTGCAGATTGTGGCACAGTGGCAGACCCCTTCACTTGCTTGAGAGGAAATGCATCCTGACATTGCTCGGGTGGTGCCAACGCCGTCAGAGCCAGGTTAAGCAAAAAGGCTTTCTGGCCCATTTAAATATCACGATGTAACTTTATGGTACTATGGTGCCCAGAAATATTTGTGTTGTTTCTAATGTTGTTGAATTTGAGTTTTGTGTTGTTTGCCTCTTACACAGGTGGCAAATTATTTATGTATCACATGCAAACAGAGTCATTGTTACCCCAAACTAACTGGTATAGACTGTTAATATTATAATTAAAAATCTCTTTCCTTGCTTCCTATGCTTTCCTTTAGCATCGGTCAGCATAACAACTTCCTCACAGACCACTGTGACTATGATGATCATCTATTTGCAAAAAGAAAAGCTAAAAACCACCAAGGTGTCATTTATTCCAATACCAACATACACTTAGTTGACATTAACAATGATGCCACATTTCAGTGGTATGACCTGTAGAAGGTGCACCACAGCAGGAGTCAACAGCAGAGGCCTGCCTGTAGGTTTGTAATCCCCTTACCCTAGCCGTTGGATTATATGCTCTCCATCGACCCTGAAGAGACTCCCTGTGGCTCGGGCTTAAACACTCTCTCCTCCACACCCCATCTGCTGGCCGAGGAGCATCTTGGAAGTCACGGAGACGGAGGAGTGGGGAGTGAGGCAGCAGAGCAGACAAGGAAATGAGAATACACCTGACACTTTCTCCTGAAGCTGGTTAAATTTTTTTCTTACTTGTTGTAAACAGACTGTCATTTTAACCCTCATCTCTCACCCTTCCTGTTCAGCCTGTACACTTCAGACTTCCCTTACAACTCGGACCAGTGCCATCTACAAAAGTCCTCTGATGATACGGCCATCATCGGATGCATATCAGACGGGAACGATGAGGAATATAGGGGGGTCATCAGTGACTTTGTCGGCTGGTGTGAGTCCAACGCTCTCCAAATCAACGCCAGCAAGACGAAGGAGATGATCATAGACTTCAGGAGGAAGTCAACACTGGTGAACATCCAGGGAAAAGACATTGAGACAGTGGATTCTTACAAGTACCTGGGTGTTCACCTCAACAATAAACTGGACTGGACTACAAATACAGACGTACTTGATACAGTACTGGATGGATTCTTTAAGCTGATTTCATAATTAACATGCACGAATCACACATCAATCACCTGTTTTCCAGGGTATAACAAATCTCAGTATTGGTGACCCTTTAACATTCTCTGACAGGGGCCTTGTCCTGTGACCATAAGTGGACAGTTGGAGGAGTTGGTGGTTGGCCCTGAGCAGCGAAGCATGTTGTAAGAGGGTTTAACTTTGCTAACCTCCTTCTGCCAGGTTCATGGGGCCCTGCTGCTCGGGTAATATTGGATCAATGTTGGGAGCCCATGCCCCTACTATATCAGCCAGCATGCTACCTGGGTTAGTGAGCAGTTCCTACCATCGAGCCAAACTGAATAAGTCAGAGCCTAGTTACTGTATTATCTCCCATGTTCTTGAAAATCACAAAATATAAAATTGATTTGTATTACTTAGACTAAGATATTATATTAAAATCACACATGATAAGTCAGGCATTAACATTTTACACTTACTAAATGACAATAATATACAACCACGCTGAAAAAACAATACAATTTGTATTTTATTTGAAAAAAGAGGTGCTACCACTGGCTGTAGGTGAAAGGGGAAATCAGGAACTGTTTCGTAAATCACTAAGTGGATGAATAAAAAGCTGTCTATTTCTTAGTTTAACTAGTTTAACACATTGCCACTTGGTTTTGTTTTTCTGTGTTTAAAACTGACAAAAAGGTGCGCACTTGGCATTGAGACAATAAAGCACCTTGTGTTTCTGTTTATTTGATTTCTTTTTGCCAATAGTTTGGGGAAAAAAAGTAACTGTGAGGGGAGGAGGGGGTTGTTTTCTTGGACTAAGGAGTGAGAGTCATAAAAGCAGTGTTCAGGGTTTAGGCAACACTGACTGAAAAAATTATGTCTGGGTAAGAAGCATGCAAACAAAAATCTTAAACACTATCACAGCATACATGAAAAAGATGCACCTTTTTTTCAATTCATAAACCTACAATCATTATGCCTTTATTTTGTTTATTTTATTTAATAATCCTTTAAAGTACCCCTGCATTGTCAAAGCAGCAGCTTTAAATGCAGAGGACATACTGTACATTTCTTTTGGAAAGAAAATCATCTAAAGGCTGCTCTCAGTAGCTCAGTTTATTATGTAAAAGTTATGATTCACTGTGCCAGAGACCTGTTGAGGATAATATTTTAAAATATAGTAAAATATTTGTGAAGTGCTGACTTACACACAAATCCACGTGATGTCCAATATTCAAGAGAAATTAAAATATCGTTTTTCTCAGTGGTTGTGCAATCATTCGTATGAGTCCTACTTGGCCATGTTGTGGATATTTGGCTCGTGCTGCAGTTTGGAGAGATCTGCTGATATTAAAATCTGCATATGGCCACCTGGTGTCAGGAGGGATGGAAACAGTGTGTGCGGTCTGGGAAGTGTTTGGTTTGGTTTGGAGATGTGTGTGTGTGTGTGTGTGTGTGTGTGTGTGTGTCCATATGTCTATGAGTCTAAGTAAACAACAAAAGCATGTGCAGTGCATACAGGTGATGGCCTGTGGTTTTTGTTTCTTTTCTCTCTTTTTTAATACTTGTACAATTGTTTTTTTTCCCTTGCCTTTGATTTGTAGATAAAAAGAATGTACTCCTCCTCAGAGAAAAGTGGCAGCTTTAGCGATGTATGGTCAGAGACCCGTGAGAACTTCAGGCAGACATATTCACTATATCCCCTCTGTTGGTAGTGTGTGTGGGTGAGTGTGAGGTGTGAAGGCGCACTAGGTGTGTGTGTGTGGTTTGGATGTGGAGGTGGGTAGCTTACACCTGTTTCTTATTGTAATCTAAAGTCTAACTGTATGTGTGAAGATTGTCTTTTTCTTCAAGGTGTATGTGGGTCTATGAGTATGTACCTGTCACTTTGAATGAACAGGTGGGGCCTCTTTGCATGGGATCTAGACAGCCAGTCCGCCACACAGCTGACTGTGGTCAGGTTGACTGTTCTCAACATGCCGTCTGTGGTGCAGGCTGAGGCACATTTTGGTTGGATGTTCATGCTCTTTGAAACACTTTTTTTCAATTTTGTAATTTTTCCACCAGATTTCTATATTTTTTCTTTATATTTTTTAATCTATTTGCACTGACAACATGTGGAACAATATTACTATTTGTTAGGGGAAAAGTAGGCTAGATTTATTCATTAAAGCATCTGTAGATCTTGCAAAGCTCCACAAAATCTTTATGCTGGTTAACTGATTTCCTTAAATAATATCTGATTATAATGTAATAGGGTTCTTTCACAGCAGATCATTAGGATTGTTAACAAAAGGAAAAGCACAGGTGTTACTAATAACATCTATAAAGGCTTTGTTCTAATAAAGTATCCTAGTGTAACAGTGAATTAAGGTGCAAAACTGTGTACAAACTATAACATAATTACAAAAATGTAAAACGTAATGGAAATGAAACTAAATACAAAGTATAAACTCTCTTGTGGTAATTATTGGTGAAAAAAAGATCCAGGAATAAGTCACAAAGGTGTTTGTGATGACGATGATGAGTCTAGTTTTACTCAACCGCAACAGTATATGAGATGTGTTTTTTATTATTATAGCTCTTCCTTTACTTGAAATGCGATGATAAATAAGTCCACGACATAAACGACAGAGACGTTAAATCAGTCGCTAGGCGGTGTATGACTCTGGGATTTGTAGTTTCTTTTGTTTTCTCCAGAGTGAAATTAGAAGCAGAGTGATGACATCCCCGTTGACTAATAGAAAATGTTTCCATCGATTGCGGACAATGGAGGTTCAAATTGTTCCAAACATTACGAACTAGTAGTAACTAGACGTTTTCAACACATTTTTCCTTGTTACCTAAGGAAACAAGTTGAAAACAGTTATTAATCAGTAAATTATAATCTGTTATTCATGAATTGCTTGCCAGAAAAGAAGATTTTATACAGATTCGAGGATACCTAAATCACCTCTCGCTGTCGCAACTCTTCTGCCTCTACGGCTCTTCTTTTCTCCAACTACGTCAGCGGAAGTATTTTGAACATGCGCGAGCGAGGTCACATTGGTTTAGTGTTGTAATGTTTTGAAGTATCAGCACAATGGGGACAACTAACACAGGTATTAAATATATATGCTGTTTTAAACATTTAATGTGCATGCCATGCTGTAACGTTATCTAAATCAAATGGGTAACGAAATAAATCGATTCTTATATAGTGTTATTCAGTCCTGTGTATGTAGCTAACGCTAGCTATGTAGCTTGACCTAATGGGGCTGTTTCAGCGTAAAGGTAAAAAAAAAAAATGTTATTCACGTCTCCATTTGGTTATAGCGTAACATTACGTATACCAGCTTTTTTAATATACCTGTAAATTCATTTTATATGTCCTCAACTCTGTAATGAGTATATGAGTAAAAAGTGTCATGTACATTTTCTTTTACAAATTTGAAGCAACACTTTTTGATAATTAACATATAAGAGGCAAACTGGGGCCAGCGATAAGCTGACCATGCTTCTAATGCTTTTCTGTGCATTTTTCTTTCTGTCCTGTTTCATCAGAGGAGGTCCATCTAAGGCATGTTGAAAAAGATGTTCTAATCCCCAAAATAATGAGGGAGAAAGCCAAGGAGCGCTGTGCAGACAAAGTAGAAGGTGTGTGTGTGTCTGTCTAAGACAGACTTTGCTAGATATTTCCTTTTCTTCTTATCCATAATAATACAGCTCCACAGACCATGCTCTCTTTCAAGTAGTTTTATGGTGAAACCATGGGCACTATTTTAACACCATAAAAGGAGAAGCGTAAAAATTAGATAGATAGATAGATTCAACTTTATTGTCATTACACATGTACAAGTACAGGGCAACGAAATGCAGTTTAGGTCTAACCAGAAGTGCA